>CAXIWF010001718.1:0-19248 GCA_964036045.1 Eutreptiella sp. 'Long Island Sound 2002' | reverse complement strand
CAATGAGTTGATTCTTCAGGCTAGGAATGTCATAGCCCGCGTCGACTAAGGCATCGTGCGTCACTTCAAGCAGCAGACGCTGGCCAGGGTCCATACGCCTGGCTTCCGTATCGGAGATGCCGTAAAGTGATGGTCGGAATCCCTCTACGACACTGTCACTCAGGAAACCTCCGTACTTCACGCGCCCGACAACCTTGCAGGTATCAGGAGTATCCAACAAGGAGATCAGATAGTCGGAGTCCCACCTAAGAAGAGAAGCTTCACCGGTCATATCTCTTCCATTAAGAAGCATGTCCCACATATCCTCCAGGCTATTGATGTCCCCTGGTAATCTACAGCTGGCACCCACAATCGCGATGTCACCATTGGTCGCTGCATCCGCTCGCTTCATCGTTAGCTTCGGCTTTTGCGATAGCTTAACACTGGTATCACTAGTTATGCCCAACTGCTTCTGAACGAATCCTGCAATATCCTTAATTGAAGGATAGTTGAACACTAAGGTTGGAAGCAGCTTGATACCAAACTCCTTGGACAGGTTGCCGACCAAATCAGTAGCTCCAAACGAGTCCAAACCGACATCCATCAGCTGACTGTCATCTGCCAGCTCTTCACTTGAATTCCACAACTTCAATACAGTCTCCCGTACTGTCGAATGGACCTCTTCAGGAGACAGGTTGGACTTGGCTGCTGAAGCTGTCGCTTTGCTACTCCCACGTGATTTACGCCCAGCACCTGCCATAGTCTCACCATTTGACACCACCATAGAAACAACATCTTGAAACTGCAAAGCAAGTTGTGGGTTAAGATCTGACAACATGACCGTGGGAGCTACGGTAATCACCGCCCGCGAACTCTTGCCAGTAAGTATAGACCCCAATACACTATCAACCTTGGGAATATCCACAGATACATCGGCAACACTGGTAGCAGAAGCTGCAAGGAGGTCTGCCGCCATGCCCTTGCCAGACACAGCTGGCCAGCGAATGCTCACTGTGCTCAACCCCAAACTACGACGCATGGTTGAGAGACTGTCCAAGAAGCGGTTGGCCGCTCCGTACGCTGCCTGGCCCATGTTGCCCACTGCCGACGTCACCGACGAGTAGCACACAAAGGCGCCCAAGCTGTCTTCGAGCGTGTGCTTGTGCAGCCACCACGCGCTCAGTGCCTTGGCACGCCACACCTCATCACACCCTGATGCAGCGCCCCCGCCTCGTATCAACGCGTCGCGAAGCACGCCCGCACAGTGCACCACGCCTGCGATACCGCCTTCCAATGCTGACCGAGCCGCCGACAGCATCGACACCACTGACGACTCATCTGACACGTCGCAGCGCACGATATGCACATCCGCGCCCGACTCCGCCGACTGCAGCCACGCCAGGTCCTCCTCCAGGCCCTGGCCCTCGTACGGCACCTTGCCAGAGCGAGAGACCAGGAACAGGTGCTTGGCGCCCAGGCGGACCAGCAGCTTGGCGGTCTGTAGCCCGAGCCCACCAAGACCGCCGGTGATGATGTAGGCACCCATACAATCGATGGCATCATCGGGAGAAATGCCAATACGAGAACTATCTTTCGTAGTTGCCTCAATGGCAGATTGCATTTCATAACGCTTGACATGGCGCACTAACCCATCCAGGTACACAATTTCGATCTCGCTGGAGTCAGCGCTATCACGAAGCTCATCGAGGAGAACCTTTGCGGCTTCAACTACATCAAATGGGCCGATCGTTACATGAGAGACACCGAGCTGAGGATACTCTGCTTTGGCTGATAGTAACAGTCCATCAACCCCTGAGCCCACTCCATCAAAGCCACTGAGCGTACCCGCACCAGCTGAAACTACCACCAAGCGGGGGGATGCCCCAGCTACGTTCTTCACCAGGGTAATCAGTTCCGACAAGGCCTGTCCTGCCTCAGGAGCTTCATCTGTGCGGTTAGCGAATAGTACCGAATCGTACTGCTCGCCTGAAGATATGGCTGCCTGAAGCTTCTCTTCAGCTTCTCCGAAAGTGACGTGCGAAACAGTTGTGGTACCGATACTTTCCTTGGAGAGTATGTCCCCAAGCGTAGAGAAAATATCACTCTCACCCACACAAAGGTAGTTCATTGCCTTACCCTCTACCGGTGATACGGAGGAAAGAGGCATAGCCACGAGATGCTCCGTGAGTTCAACTACCTTCGGCAAAGTAGAGGCTCCAGCTACGGCTCCGGATCCTCCCACCTGGGCGGATGAGATAGCCCTGGTGTACACCCCCTTGATGCACATAACCACTGCGCCGTCATTGGTAAGCATGGCACAGTCGAACACTGTCATACTACTTGTCATGCTGTGCACAGTGACGTGACACTTGCAGGTATCCGAATCACGCAAGCTGGTCAGGGCAGAAGGCTGGACCCAAATCTGATCAAAAGAGTACGGTACTTGAACGTTAGCCTTCTCTGCGGCCTCACCATCAGTCTTGTGTCGCGCACCGTTCGCAAGAATAGCAGAGGTTTGCAGCATCGTATCAATCAGAGGCGGCGAAAGCATGTATGCATTGGCCAAATACTTGTTTCGTGTATCAAGGACACCGACACAAGAAGTGTCAGAGTACCGAGCGGACAAGAGTAGGCGAAAGTTTGGTCCAAGCTGAAGACCACTTGCGTATAGGTAATCGTACAAGTGCACAACATCAACCTCACTGGTGCAAGTTTCAGCAGCACTCTGGGCATCTGCAACCACTGCCTTCCAGTCCGGTTCAGCCAGCATTCCACCCAGGAGGGCCCTCGACCTGGTGAATACGTTGACTTGACCTTGCACGTGAAGCACACGGCCAGTATCATCGCCTTCTCCGTACAGCTCAAGTGACCCATCGTCCTCGACGATACAACTGAGTTGGTATGGTTCTGCTTTATTATCAGCCGACAGGATGTTGTTCACCACCACCGGTTGGGTAATAGTGAACCCTTCGATGCATACCCGGGCCCCAGGAGTGCTGTATAGTGCAGCTGCATGCCGAATACCCGCCGCTGACGCCAACTCGAGCAAAGCCGCCGCCGGACAGATAATCTGGCCGTGCACACAGTGGTCACCCAACCACTCCCGAAGGATGCCCGTGTGCATAGCAGCTTTGAAGATTGATCTGCCATAAAAGCTATCTCGCTCAATGTTCTGTAGCATGCGGTGCGGGTTGTAAGAGCTCAAGGAGCAGTAGGTGGTGCTGGTCGCGGCTAACAATCTTCGATTGCTTGCACCGCTGCGTTGAATAGCCTCCATGGGCGGAGCAGAGATAATAACATGAGCAATAGTCCCACTGTATCCGAAGGAACTGAGACCAGCAGACATACGGTGCTCGGTTGCCAGCGATAACGCCGTTGCAGCAGAAGGGAACTTGATCGAGCAATCCCCAATGGAGCTTAACACATTATCGTTGAGCGTCTTTAACTGAGCATTCGGTGGGGCAGTCTTATGCTGAATAGCCAGCACCGTCGCCAAAAGCCCTGCCATCCCAGCGGCAGCCTCCAGATGCCCAATGTTTGCCTTCACGCTGGATACGTACAGAGGGCTGGACTCGTCGCGATCCTGGCCATACACAGCGGCGATCGATCCGGTCTCGATGGGATCTCCAAGCTTTGTACCAGTGCCGTGTGCCTCGATGTATGACACATCCTGCGCCTCCAGCCCCGCATCAGAGAGAGCAAAGCGTAGCAACTGTTCCTGAGCTGGACCACTTGGAGCAGTGAGGCTGGCGCTCTTGCCATCCTGCATAATTGCCGAGCCCTTCACTGCTGCATACACTGCATCTCCGTCACTCACCGCGTCGTCCATGCGCTTCAGAATCACGGCTCCGCAGCCCTCACCGCGGCAGTAGCCATTGGCAGCCTCATCGAAAGTGTGGCACTTACCGTCAGCTGAGGTCATACCAGCCACTGCAAAAGAGATCGATGGCCCCTTCGCAAGGATATTAACACCCACCACTACAGCAACGTTACACTCCCCGTTCTGCAGAGCTCGTCTGGCTGCATGTAAAGCAACTAATGAGGACGAGCAGGCGGTATCAGTTGTGAGACAAGGGCCTTGAAACCCAAACGTGTAAGAAATGCGTCCTGCTGCTATGGAAAGCGATTTGCCGGTCGCATCGTACGCAGATAAGCCTTGGCCAGAGGAGTACTCGTAGTCACTCAGGCTACCAGCTGCCCCAACAAAGACTCCAACGCGCTGTCCACGCAGGTCATCCTTCTTGTAGCCAGCGTCCTGCATGGCCTCATAAGTCACCTCCAGCAGCAGGCGCTGGCCAGGATCCATGCGGCTAGCCTCTGCGTCAGAGATTCCGAAGGTCGATGCTCTAAAATTCTCCAGCGCAGCATCAGAGAGGAAGCCACCGTAACGCATGCGGTCAGCAACAGACCGCTCAGACTTCTCAAGGAGAGCTAGTACGGCATCTGAGTCCCAACGCTTCAACGATCCTTCCCCAGTCATGTCTTGCCCAGTGCTGAGAGCCTCCCACATGGATGGCAAGTCATTGAGGTCACCTGGCAATCGGCAACCAGCTCCGACAATGGCGATCTCGGAATTGCTGTTGCCAGAGGCAGTTGGGACCGGAAAACGATTATCAAGATCAGCAGCCTGACCGATCCCAAGTTGATCTGCCGCATATGCGACGATCTCCTCAATGGTAGGGTAATTGAACACCAAAGTAGGAAGCGCTTTGATCCCAAGTTCTTTGGCTAAACCATTTGCAAGGTCCACTGCACTGAGAGAATCGATCCCAAAGTCTAGTAACTGATCAGTATCAGTCAGGTCAGCTCCACCAGGTCCTGTCAGGGAAATCACAACTTTTATCACTATATCCCGGATCTCAACGAGAGAAAACTTGACAATATCTGCCGCCGGGTCGATGACTTTCTTGGAGGTGCGACCATGGTGCTTGTACTTTTCCCCTTCCTGCTTTGCTTGCCGCTGCTGGGAAACAGATGTAAACTGACGTGCCACATCAGACCCCAAAATATCGAGCAGAGCAGGAGGCATGAGCAGTAGTGTAGATTCACCATGAGGAATGCTGCCCGACAACAGCCGTTCAACCATGCCACACACCGCATCAGAGGTCACGCAATACCGCTCCATCTCGGCCGCGTCTGCTCCGCCTAGGATTGAAGCTGCTGCCATGCCTACTCCTGATACTGCTGGGAGGCGAATGCTGCACCCACTCTGCCCTGCTGAAACACGCTGCTCCATCAGCACATCCAAGAAACGGTTGGCCGCTCCGTACGCTGCCTGGCCCATGTTGCCCACTGCCGACGTCACCGACGAGTAGCACACAAAGGCGCCCAAGCTGTCTTCGAGCGTGTGCTTGTGCAGCCACCACGCGCTCAGTGCCTTGGCACGCCACACCTCTTCACACCCAGATGCAGCGCCCCCGCCTCGTATCAACGCGTCACGAAGCACGCCCGCACAGTGCACCACGCCTGCGATACCGCCTGCTGCTCCTGACCGAGCCGCCGATAGCATCGACACCACTGACGACTCATCTGAAACGTCGCAGCGCATGATGTGCACATCCGCGCCCGACTCCGCCGACTGCAGCCACGCCAGGTCCTCCTCCAGGCCCTGGCCCTCGTACGGCACCTTGCCAGAGCGGGACACCAGGAACAGGTGCTTGGCGCCCAGGCGGACCAGCAGCTTGGCGGTCTGCAGTCCGAGCCCACCAAGACCACCAGTGATGATATAGGCACCATCTGGTGCAACGAAACCCTTATGCATGGATATTGCGGCTTGTTTCACTTTCAATACCACCTTGCCGATGTTGCTACCCTGCTTCAAGAACCGGAAAGCAGCGGCATATTCAGATGCAAAGTTGAAAGTATGGATGGGTTGCGGGCTCCATAAGGACTCGTCGAACTGTCTGCAGACACTTCCAAGTAAGGCATGGTATGCTTCAGGGTCACTGATGGAAAGCGTATCAAGAGCGATGATAAAATAGCTAACGTCACGCCTACGTGCCGCCACCTCCTCATCACTCCAGATGCCTCTCTTGCCAATCTCAACAAAGCGCCCGTTAGGAGCTAGTGCATCAAGGGAGTGTGGGATAAACTCGTCGCTCAAGCTGTTCAGCACCACATCCACCTTGCCGTGGCAACCGAGCACACTCTTCAACTCCTCGGCAAACACGGCGGCATCACGCGAGCTCGTAATCAGCTCCACGCCCAAGCTGCGGAGATAGTCACGCTTACCCTTGCTGGCTGTGGCTACCACACGCGCACCCACTCGCTGCGCATACTGAATCGCCGCCAGCCCGACTCCACCGGCCGCAGCGTGGATCAGCACAGTCTCACCAGCTTGCAAGTTCGCTAACCTTGCGAGGGCCAGCTCAACAGTGCAGTATACGATTGGCACTGTGGCAGCTTCCTCCATGGAAAGTGAAGCAGGCTTGTGCTGCATCATTAATTCATTTCCACGGTACAATTCCGACAAGCACCCACTTCCCGTTCCCATGACTTCATCTCCTGCCCTGAACCGGTTTACATTGCTTCCCACAGCCGTCACAACTCCAGCATACTCGCATCCAGGATCGCCAGGATCTCCAGGGTACAATCCCAACACATTAAGTACATCCCTGAAGTTCAAGCTTACCGCAACAATTCTCACTTGAACCTCATCAGCAGGTAACACACTCTCAGGAGCTGATGAATGAGTCAGGACAAGGTTGTCGATCGAGCCTCGTTCAGTTAATTTCAGCTCCAAAATTTCGTCTGCATTGCGCATTTTCTGGTATCGGCGCACTGACCGCACGCCGTTACAGTAGCAGACCTCAGACTCACCGTCAAATGCTGCCAACTCACGCACGATAGCATCACCAAGCAGCGCATCCTGAGCCATGGCATCGAGAGTATCAGCAGCTTGGACGGAGACGACGCTAAATTGAACCTTCGGATACTCCAGTCTTGCACACAAGAACGAGCCACTCAAGCAGCTCACAAGACTCTGTGCAGCTGCTCCAGAACAGAAGAGTGCGATTTTGCTGGTCATTTTGCACCAGACACTGATTGAGGAGAGGAGGCTCCGCAGCAACTCACCAGTATCTGCAGGATCTGAGGAACCTCCAGAGACAGCCCCATACTGTGAGTCATTCATGCAGATGACCACGACATCGTATTGAGCAGTTTCTGTGCCGGCAGAGGGTTTGGACAGCTCAACTGTATCGACAGTTAAACCTTCTGTAACGTTGCACAATCGTGCTTGCACCGCACCACACAACTGGGTGTTTCCAACCAGGAGAATTCGCAGTGCCTTAGCTAACTGGGTATTACCAGAAACGGCGGAAGGTATCCACTTTGAAACCAAAGACTCGACCGCAGCAGCTGCACTGGCTACTGTAGTAGTTTCTGTGGGACTAGTCTGCATCAGGGCTGAAGCAGAGATTGCTCGAGCATATACCCCTTCCATATAAAGTACGATAGATCCTCCCGCGGTAGTGAGAGCGCAATCAAACACAGTCATGCTCTCGTTCTGAGAGCGTAACTTGATGAAGCACTTGCAGTGTGAGTCACTCCACAGTGATGGCGTAGCATCGGGACGCAACCATACTTGGTCAAAGGAGTATGGAACTTGAGCAACTGCACCTCGAGAATCAGAGGCGTGTGCCGCTTGTCTTCCAACCAACAAGGCAGAAGCTTGTAACATTGCATCGATGACGGGAGGCGGAACCAAGTACGAAGATTTCAACTGCACTAACTCACTGAGCGCGATGTCACACGAAGCTGTTCTATCAGTATATCTCGCTCCATCTAACAGTCTGAACTTAGGTCCGTATGCAAGTCCTCCATCTGCAAAGGCGGAATACATATCCTCCATTCGTGCATCCTCTGCTTCCCACTTAGTCTGCTTAATTTCAGACTCCAGCTTCTTCCAGTTGGGCTCAAAAGCGGTCGAGAGCTTAGGGCGTCCAGCAGCATGCACCGACACTCTACCTTCGGCATGCAGAATGCCCTCACCGTCATCCTGACAATCTTGCACTATCTCTAGAGTTCCATCATCACCAATGAAGGTGCGAAGGATAGGTGTATGTGCTAATTCTCCACCCTCAACTACGACTGGCTTCGTAACCGTGAACCCCTCCAGGCACACGGCCCCCTTGAGAGTGGGACGTGCTTCAAGAGGAGTTGATGTACCCAGAAAGCGGAAACCAGCGGCGCAGGCTAGCTCCAACAAACCAGCACCAGGAAACACCACCTGACCATGAAGAATATGATCTTTAAGCCAGTCTCCGTGAATGCCTGGGTGTAATCGCGAGGTAAAGATGGAGCGTCCAGAAAAGGGCTCGTGCGCCACTTCTTGTAACATTCTATGGTACGGACCAGAGATCCCGTATCGTCGGGGAGACTCGCCTGCAACAGGGAGAGTTCCTCCATTGCGCGAAATCGATTCTACACCACGTGCTACTGCGTTGGATGGTGGATCTGTCAGAACCACGTGTGCAATCGTCCCACTGTACCCGAAGGAGCTTACCGCGGCGGCCGATCTGATGGGCTCGGCTAACACGAATAGGCGTGGCAGTAGACGGGAACTTGATCGAGCTGTCTCCGATGGAGCGTCGTACATTGTCATTGAGAGTCTGAAGCTGAGCGTTCGGTGGAGCTGTCTTGTGCTGAATAGCCAACACGCATGCCAGCAGCCCAGCAATTCCAGCGGCAGCCTCCAAATGCCCAATGTTTGCCTTAGAACTTGAAACGAAGAGTGGGTTGCTCTCGTCACGATCCTGGCCATACACAGCGGCGATCGAGCCAGTCTCGATAGGATCTCCTAGCTTCGTGCCAGTGCCGTGTGCCTCGATGTAGGACACGTCTTGCGGTACTAGGCCGCCACTGCCAACGCAGTACGCAGTAGCTGCTCCTGAGCAAGGCCGTTCGGCGCAGTTAGACTGGCGCTCTTGCCATCCTGCATCACTGCTGATCCCTTCACCACAGCGTAGACACCGTCGCCGTCACGGACAGCATCGTCCAAGCGCTTCAGTACCACAGCACCAGACCCTTCACCACGGCAGTATCCATTGGCCGACTCGTCGAAGGTGTGGCACTTACCATCCGCGGATGTCATACCAGCAACAGCGAATGCGGCGGATGCATCTTTACCGAGAACACTAACCCCAAGACGATAGCGAGACTGCATTCACCGTTTTGGAGGGCCCTTCTGGCACTATGTAGTGCGACTAATGAGGAGGAGCATGCTGTGTCGTGGAGGATGCGGGACCCTGAAACCCGAAGATGTACGATATACGACCTGCCGCGACGGATAGACTGTGTCGGTTGCATCATACACTGACATGCCTTCCCAGCTGAGTACTGAGCATCACTCAAACCGGCAGATGCACCGACAAAGATACCGACTCGCTTGCTTCCAGATCTTGCACGGTATAGCCAGCATCGACCAACGAGTCATAGCAGACTTCAAGAGAAGGCGCTGCGAAGGGTCCATTCTTCTCGCTTCCACATCCGAAATTCCAAAGATAGGTGTGCGGAGCTCTCGAGGAGCGGAGTGCTCAAAAACCCACCATACCTTACTCGCTGCAGCAAACGCTTCTGGTCAGCTGAATATACAGTTGCAAGCAAAGCTCGGTATCCCAGCGGTTCAAGCAACCTCACTAGTCATGTCTCTGCCCGATCGAAGCGCATCCCAGAACTCTGCTGGTGTGCATATATCTCCTGGCAATCGGCATGCCATTCCAGTCACCGCAATGTCTGACGAGGATATACTGCGAGACACTACAGCGTCTGTCAGGTCAGATGTGGCCTCTTCTGTCGTCGATAGGCCGAGCAAAGTCACCAAATGCTTCGGAAATATCTCCGACAGTAGGGTAGCTGAATACCAACGTGGGTAGAAGCTTCACACCGAACTCTGTTGTCAAGCTGCTAGCGAGATCAGTGGCACTTAACGAATCGAGGCCAAAGTCATTAAACGGGAAGAATTATTCAATTCTGGATTACCCTGCACTAGATCAGTTGCGATACGGCGTACAATGCGCAGGACATCATCTGCAGTGTATTTCGATGCCGCACGCGCACCCTTGGCTGCCTTGCGCTTGCCGCCCTTCTGTGCTCTAGCCCCCGCCCCCGCCCCTGCAGCAGCAGCGGCAGAAGAGGCATCCATGTAAGACACCTCTCGAACTGCCTCTGCACCGCAGCGCTGGACCACTCGATGGTCTTCGCGGGCAGAATGCTCACCACTGGGGCACGCCAGCACGGGCCTGCAGCACTCTCTCCAACACGGCCTCCACTGTTCCGCGTGATGCTCCAAAGGGATGCATCAGCGCCGCTCAGCTGTCTGCGAGAGAAGAAGCTGCCATGCCCTTGCCAGACACAGCTGGCCAGCGAATGCTGAGGGACGGTAGGCCAGAAGAACTGCGACGCTCCATCAGCTGGTCCAGGAAGCGGTTGGCAGCACCATATGCAGCTTGACCAATACTTCCGATAGCTGCCGTGACAGAGGAAAAATGATACGAAGATGCAGTTTGCATCGGTGACAGTGTGCTTGTGCAGCACCATGCACTAAGCGCCTTGGCACGCCACACCTCTCCACATCCTGATGCAGCGCCTCCACTTCGGGATCGAAGCATCTCGAAGCACGCCCGCACAGTGCACCACGCCTACGATACCGCCTTCCAATGCTGACCGAGCCGCCGACAGCATCGACACCACTGACGACTCATCTGACACGTCGCAGCGCACGATGTGCACATCTGCGCCTGACTCCGCCGACTGCAGCCACGCCAGGTCCTCCTCCAGGCCCTGGCCCTCGTACGGCACCATGCCAGAGCGGGACACTAGGAACAGGTGCTTGGCGCCCAGGCGGACCAGCAGCTTGGCGGTCTGCAGTCCGAGCCCACCAAGACCACCAGTGATGATGTAGGCACCACGTGTATCAACTTCGGACAACAAGGATCGGGTTGTGTTAGCCTTAGGTGGCATCGAAAGCACAGCCTTACCAATGTTGTTACCATTCCGTAGTAGCATAAACGCATCCAAATACTGAGTTGCAAAGTCGAATTTTCTTATGGGCTGCACTGCCCAGTGGCCAGCATCAAAACCACTGCATACAGTCGAAAACAATACGCTGAACCGCTCAGGATCTTCCGCAGCAAGATTATCTAGGGCAACGATTGTGTACTGCACATCGACGCGGCGTTCTGCTACCTCCTCGTGACTCCAGATGCCTCTCTTGCCAATCTCAACAAAGCGCCCGTTAGGAGCTAGTGCATCAAGGGAGTATGGGATAAACTCGTCGCTCAAGCTGTTCAGTACCACATCCACCTTGCCGTGGCAATCGAGCACACTCTTCAACTCCTCGGCAAACACGGCGGCATCGCGCGAGCTTGTGATCAGCTCCACGCCCAAGCTGCGGAGATAGTCACGCTTACCCTCGCTGGCTGTGGCCACCACACGCGCACCCACTCGCTGCGCATACTGAATCGCCGCCAGCCCGACTCCACCAGCCGCAGCGTGGATCAGCACAGTCTCACCAGCCTTCAACAGAGCAGCTTCCGAGAGGGCCAGCTCAACAGTGCAGTAAACTACAGGTATCGTAGAAGCTTCCGCCAACGACAGAGAAGCTGGTTTCGCATCAACCATGAGGTGGTGAACTCTGTAACTCTCTTTCAAGCAACCACTTCCAATGCCAACGATCTCATCTCCAGCCCTGAACCGCGTTACAGCACTACCAACAGCCGTCACAACTCCAGCATACTCGCATCCAGGATCGCCAGGATCTCCAGGGTACATTCCCAACACATTAAGTACATCCCTGAAGTTCAAGCTTACCGCAGCAATACTGATCTCCACGAAGTCAGCAGGAAGGTCTCCGGAGGGTACTGGGGCTTGCCGCAGCTCAAAGCCCTCGAACGAGCCTCGCTCGTGCAGATGAAGCTCCGTCATCTCTCCACCCAGAGATGCCTCGGCGTAGCGTTTAACAAACCGCTTGCCCTGCTTCAGTAGAACCTCTAGCTCGCTCGTCCAGCTCGTCAACTCTTCTGCAGCTGCTGAGCTCATTACATCCATCGACTCAGATGGGTCTGCAGACACCTCGCATGCCAGCACCTCCATCTGCACTGTCGCGAACTCAACCTGGGCGCTGAGCATCACGCCCCCAATGCACGAAGACAGCCCGCCATGTGACGACAGAGACTCAGCGGAGGAGTGCGGCAGCACGGTCAGGAGATGGCGCGTACGCTGGCGCGTACGCTTGCACAGGGTCTGCATCACCCGTAGCGTCGACTCAACCGAGTTCCCTCCACATTCATCAGAGTCACCTACATCGAGGTTAAGCAGCAGTAACACTACGATGTCGTAGTCAGCACTGCTGCCGGCCTCCTCAATGCGACCAAGCTCTTCCACACTGCAAGTCTCAATTACCATTGACTGTTGCTCTGGGGCCGCAGCGAGCAGCTTGTCTTGCACAACGCTGCATGCACTTGCGTCACCAACCAGCAGCAGACG
The DNA here is from genome assembly GCA_964036045.1 of Eutreptiella sp. 'Long Island Sound 2002'. Classification (NCBI taxonomy): domain Eukaryota; phylum Euglenozoa; class Euglenophyceae; order Eutreptiales; family Eutreptiaceae; genus Eutreptiella; species Eutreptiella sp. 'Long Island Sound 2002'. The sequence goes on along the minus strand of CAXIWF010001718.1, from coordinate 6,783 downwards.
CTTATGACCACCCTCAAGCAGGTTCACTGATACAGCACCCCCCACAGACTGGGCATGCTCTACCCAGCTGCACGACAGCTCCTTCACAGCATGAGTGCTGGCGACACCAGACTTGTCAGAGAGCGGGGCAATCGGACGCACATGCACACCCTCGATGTGCACAGCCATATCCCCAGTCGCCGTGAGCAGAGAGCAGTCGAACACCGTCATCGATGGCTCCATCTTCTGGATCGACACGAAGCAGCCGCACTGCGCGGACACGTCCATACTCTCAAGCACGCTAGTATGCACCGATACCTTGTTGAACGAGAATGGCACCTGCGCTGCCGAGTTCTGGTCCACCTGCACAGATGACGCCTTGCGGTAGTTGGCCACCAGCACTGCCGACGCCTGCAGTACGGCGTCCATTAGGGGAGGAGAGAACGTGTAGAGCTCAGCTCCTCGGATAGTGCTGGCACTCAGCGTAGCATAGCACGTGGACTGCGAGTAACGGATGCTTTCCAACAGTCTGAACGTGGGACCATACCTGAGTCCTGATGAATCGAAGTCGCGGTATACATCAGCCCCAATCACAACCTGGTCACACGCATCCCGGCCTGCCAACACACCCTCAGCGATGGCTTTCCAATCTATACCTTCCTGCTGGAACGACACAGTGCCCTCTGCAAACTTGACACGCCCTTCTTCCAGTGAATCCATGCAGATCTCCACCTGTCCGTCATCCTCCACGATGCAGTTGATAGACGTCGGCTGGGCCACAGATTTGCCAGAGGACTGTCGGATGTCGTTCACCACCACAGGGCGGTTGATCGTGAAGCCCTCAACACACATCGAGCTGGGCCCCGACGAAGCTCCGCCAGCAGACTGCTTGCGCCACGCTGAGGGATTGAGAGCCTTGGAGGCGGCAGCACATGCCAGCTCTAACAAACCCACTCCAGGGCAAATGATCTCGCCGTGGACAACATGATCGCCCAGCCACTCGTTCAGGATGCTCTTGTGGAAGACGGTCTGGAACACAGTCTGCTCTGAGAAATCCTCGCGCTGCATGCTGTGGAGCAGGCGATGGGGAGGCGCCCTCAGAGGGTACCGTGTTACTGCAGCAACAGTCGGCATTCTTGGTGGAGCGATTTCAACAACAGCTACCGACTCCCGTGTAGCAGACAAAAGCTCATGCTCGGTGCCAAACTCTGCAGACAGATCTGGCGACACCTTGCTTGATCTCCACTTCAGGTCAGACCCTCCAGCCTGCTGCTTCATGGCCAGAGCCACAGATCGACCCATCTTCGTCAGAGTCTCGTCGGCGCCAATTTCCAAGAACCACTTGCCACCTGACACGACCGCCTGCTCAACAGCACCTGCAAATAGCACAGGGTGCAGAATATGCTCGATCCAGTATGCAGTCTGTGTCAGTTGGTCGTTGCTGCTGTCGTGCTGAGAACGAACAGTGGATACAAAGCGAATCTTTGGTGGCGAAAGAGGAATCGTCTCCAGAACAGCCGCGTACTCATCAATGATGCACCGCAGCAGCGGGGAGTGGAACGCAACTTCCACGTTCAGCTTGCGGTTGGGCACCGGGCGCCCGAAGCTCTCCACCACACGCTGCACAGATTCGCTTGCACCAGATATCACCACGCTTACTGCGCCATTTACTGCAGCCAATGACACAGACTCCGACATGCCTGCGCGGGCGATGGCCTCCAGCGCCTGATCTTTCGTCGCCCGCAGCGCCACCATGCTGCCGCGACATGCCGTGTGCTCGTGCACCAGACGGGCTCGGGCAGATACCAGTCTCAAGCAGTTCTCGATAGACATTACTCCCGCTACCACCGCCGCCGCATATTCTCCCAGGCTGTGGCCCATTACTGCATCAGGCAGATAGCCGCGCGCTAGCCAGACGGATGCGATGCAGTACTCCAGAGCCACCAGCACTGGCTGTGAATACCGGGGATTGTTGAGTGTGGCCTCAGCCTGCGCTCGCACAGCTTCGCTGCTGTCAGCAAGGGCGAGGTAGAGGATGTCCGAAGCCTTGCGGCCCATGTGCTCTAGGAGTACGGCGTCACAAGAAGCCATGGCAGTCTGGAATGCAGGCTCCGAGTTGTACATGTCCTTGAATGCATTCAAGGCGAGAGTTCCCTGCCCAGCGAACTGCCATACGAAGGATGCTTCGATTGTTCGGTTCGAAGGCGGGTTTTGAACTAGGACAAGTGTCTTCTGAGCGGGTGTGACTTCAATAGGCCGGATAACATCAGCCTTAGGTCTCGAGAGAAGTGCATGAGCAATTGTACCACTAAAGCCAAATGAACTCACTGCACAGATTAACTCAGATTCCTTATTTACTTCAACTGATGTTAGCTGAGTGGGGAACCTTATCGGTAAACCTTTCACTGTTTCCGTGATGCGTGCATTCAACGTCCGCAGCTGAGCGTTGGGAGGGGCCTGGGCATGAGACAGTGATAGCACAGCCGCAATGAGGCCTACTATACCAGCCGCTGGCTCTAGGTGTCCCATGTTGGCCTTGACGCCCGTCACAAACAGTGGGTTGTCTATGGAGCGGCCCTCCCCATACACAGCAGCGATGGCCTCGGTCTCCACTGGATCACCCAGCTTGGTGCCTGTGCCGTGTGCCTCGATGAGCCGCACATCGGCTGCCGAGATGCCTGCATCAGCAACTGCAGCACGCAGGAGAGCTTCTTGGGCCTGTCCGTTGGGGGCCGTCAAGCTCGCACTAGGACCATCTTGCATAACAGCAGAGCCGCGCACCACGGCATAGACTCCCTGATGGTCGTGCTCGGCGTCAGAGAGCCGGCGCAGAACAATCGCTCCGCAGCCCTCACCACGGCAAAACCCGTTAGCCGACTCATCGAAGGTGTGGCACTTGCCGTCGGGAGAGGTCATGCCCGCCACAGCACACAACACTGAACCAGAATAGTGAAGGACATGGACCGCGGAAACAACGGCAACATCACATTCATTGAGCTGCAGACTACGACGAGCGTTGTGCAGCGCTACCAACGAGGACGAGCAAGCAGTATCAACTGTGGAAGATGGTCCTTGCAAACCTACAAAAAATTAATGAAAGAAAGAAGAAAGTTACCAATATAATCGCAAAACAGGATAATTCAAATATTGAAAAAGCAAAAGCTCTCACCTAAGCAGTACGAAATGCGCCCTGAAGCGACTGAGAGATTTCGACCTGTGGCGTCAAAGACAGACAAGCCTTCGAAATCTCCAGGCACCCCTTCCTCGCCGAATATACCGGAAGCACCCACAAACACACCCACACGCTTGCCCCGAAGCTGCTCCTTGCTATATCCTGCATCTACCAGGGCATCATAACTCAGGTCCAGCAGCAGCCTCTGCGCAGGATCCATGTGGCTAGCTTCTGCGTCGTTGATGCCGAACACAGAGGCACGAAAGCTCTCCAGCTGGGAGTCAGATAAGTATGCACCGTAACCTATTGCCTTAAGTGAGTCACCGCCATCAGCAGGGCTGAGCATGCATGACACTGCATCAGCATCCCAGCGGTTAAGGGACACCTGACCCGTCAGATCCTTAGCCTCGCAGAGCGCCTGCCACATATCGGATAGATTGTTGATATCACCCGGGAATCGACAGGCCATACCAATCACAGCGATTTCTGTCGGTCGATCCAGAAGTGATTTTAACCCCACATTGGCCTGCTGCTCTTCCTCCACATCATCATCAAGGCCCAGTAGGGACTTCATGCGTGCTACAATATCCAGGATGGTGGGATAACTGAAAATGAACGTGGGGAGAAGTTTAATTCCAAACTCTGATGAAAGACGTCCAGAGAGATCAGTAGCTCCAAGAGAATCCAACCCAGCGCCAGTTAAGGAAACTGAATCACTGATACTATTGTCAGATTGAATAAGTTCGGCTGCGATACGGCGTACAATGCGCAGGACATCATCTGCAGTGTACTTCGATGCCGCACGCGCACCCTTGGCTGCCTTGCGCTTGCCGCCCTTCTGTGCTCTAGCCCCCGCCCCTGCAGCAGCAGCGGCAGAAGAGGCATCCATGTAAGACACCTTCTCGAACTGCCTCTGCACCGCAGCGCTGGACCACTCGATGGTCTTCGCGGGCAGAATGCTCACCACTGGGGGCACGCCAGCACGGGCCTGCAGCACTCTCTCCAACACGGCCTCCACCTGTTCCGGCGTGATGCTCCAAAGGGATGCATCAGCGCCGCTCAGCTGGTCTGCGAGAGAAGAAGCTGCCATGCCCTTGCCAGACACAGCTGGCCAGCGAATGCTGAGGGACGGTAGGCCAGAAGAACTGCGACGCTCCATCAGCTGGTCCAGGAAGCGGTTGGCAGCACCATATGCAGCTTGACCAATACTTCCGATAGCTGCCGTGACAGAGGAAAATGATACGAAGATGCAGTTTGCATCGGTGACAGTGTGCTTGTGCAGCCACCATGCACTAAGCGCCTTGGCACGCCACACCTCTCCACATCCTGATGCAGCGCCTCCACTTCGGATCGAAGCATCTCGAAGCACGCCCGCACAGTGCACCACGCCTGCGATACCGCCTGCTGCTGCTGACCGAGCCGCCGATAGCATCGACACCACTGACGACTCATCTGACACGTCGCAGCGCACGATGTGCACATCTGCGCCCGACTCCGCCGACTGCAGCCACGCCAGGTCCTCCTCCAGGCCCTGGCCCTCGTATGGCACCTTGCCAGAGCGGGACACCAAGAACAGGTGCTTGGCGCCCAGGCGGACCAGCAGCTTGGCGGTCTGTAGTCCGAGCCCACCAAGACCGCCAGTGATTATATACACTCCTGCGGGATTAATGATGATCGATTTCTGGATATCCTTTTCATCATCGGAAACGTTGATGACAGTGGAATCATAGCGGTTGACAAACCGCTTGCCCTGCTTCAGTAGAACCTCTAGCTCACCCGTCCAGCTCGTCAACTCATCTGCAGCTGCTGAGCTCATTACATCCATCGACTCAGATGGGTCTGCAGACACCTCGCATGCCAGCACCTCCATCTGCACTGTCGCGAACTCAACCTGGGCGCTGAGCATCACGCCCCCAATGCACGAAGACAGCCCGCCATGTGACGACAGAGACTCAGCGGAGGAGTGCGGCAGCACGGTCAGGAGATGGCGCGTACGCTTGCACAGGGTCTGCATCACCCGTAGCATCGACTCAACCGAGTTCCCTCCACATTCATCAGAGCCACCTACATCGAGGTTAAGTAGCAGTAACACTACGATGTCGTAGTCAGCACTGCTGCCGGCCTCCTCAATGCGACCAAGCTCTTCCACACTGCAAGTCTCAATTACCATTGACTGTTGCTCTGGGGCCGCAGCGAGCAGCTTGTCTTGCACAACGCTGCATGCACTTGCGTCACCAACCAGCAGCAGACGCTTATGACCACCCTCAAGCAGGTTCACTGATACAGCACCCCCCACAGACTGGGCATGCTCTACCCAGCTGCACGACAGCTCCTTCACAGCATGAGTGCTGGCGACACCAGACTTGTCAGAGAGCGGGGCAATCGGACGCACATGCACACCCTCGATGTGCACAGCCATATCCCCAGTCGCCGTGAGCAGAGAGCAGTCGAACACCGTCATCGATGGCTCCATCTTCTGGATCGACACGAAGCAACCGCACTGCGCGGACACGTCCATATTCTCAAGCACGCTAGTATGCACCGATACCTTGTTGAACGAGAATGGCACCTGCGCTGCCGAGTTCTGGTCCACCTGCACAGATGACGCCTTGCGGTAGTTGGCCACCAGCACTGCCGACGCCTGCAGAACGGCGTCCATTAGGGGAGGAGAGAACGTGTAGAGCTCAGCTCCTCGGATAGTGCTGGCACTCAGCGTAGCATAGCACGTGGACTGCGAGTAACGGATGCTTTCCAACAGTCTGAACGTGGGACCATACCTGAGTCCTGATGAATCGAAGTCGCGGTATACATCAGCCCCAATCACAACCTGGTCACACGCATCCCGGCCTGCCAACACACCCTCAGCGATGGCTTTCCAATCTATACCTTCCTGCTGGAACGACACAGTGCCCTCTGCAAACTTGACACGCCCTTCTTCCAGTGAATCCATGCAGATCTCCACCTGTCCGTCATCCTCCACGATGCAGTTGATAGACGTCGGCTGGGCCACAGAGTCGCCTGAGGACTGTCGGATGTCGTTCACCACCACAGGGCGGTTGATCGTGAAGCCCTCAACACACATCGAGCTGGGCCCCGACGAAGCTCCGCCAGCAGACTGCTTGCGCCACGCTGAGGGATTGAGAGCCTTGGAGGCGGCAGCACATGCCAGCTCTAACAAACCCACTCCAGGGCAAATGATCTCGCCGTGGACAACATGATCGCCCAACCAATCGTTCAGGATGCTCTTGTGGAAGACGGTCTGGAACACAGTCTGCACTGAGAAATCCTCGCGCTGCATGCTGTGGAGCAGGTGATGGGGAGGCGCCTTCAGAGGGTACCGTGTTACTGCAGCAACAGTCGGCATTCTTGGTAGACAAACAGCTACCGACTCCCGTGTAGCAGACAAAAGCTTATGCTCGGTGCCAAACTCTGCAGACAGATCTGGCGACACCTTGCTTGATCTCCACTTCAGGTCAGACCCTCCAGCCTGCTGCTTCATGGCCAGAGCCACAGATCGACCCATCTTCGTCAGAGTCTCGTCGGCGCCAATTTCCAAGAACCACTTGCCACCTGACACGACCGCCTGCTCAACAGCACCTGCAAATAGCACAGGGTGCAGAATATGCTCGATC
>CAXIWF010001717.1:0-46614 GCA_964036045.1 Eutreptiella sp. 'Long Island Sound 2002' | reverse complement strand
CCTCCCTATTCAAATTTGGTTAGGTACCCCCCCCCTCCCGATTTAAATTTGTTAGGTACCCCCCCCCCCCTCCCCCTATTCAAATTTGGTTAGGTACCCCCCCCCTCCCTATTCACATTTGTTAAGTACCCCCCCCTCCCTATTCAAATTTGTTAGGTACCCCCCCCTCCCTATTCAAATTTGTTAGGTACCCCCCCTCCCTATTTAAATTTGTTAGGTACCCCCCTCCCTATTCAAATTTGGTTAGGTACCCCCCCTCCCTATTGAAATTTGTTAGGTACCCCCCCCTCCCTATTTAAATTTGTTAGGTACCCCCCCCTCCCTATTCACATTTGTTAGGTACCCCCCCTCCCTATTCAAATTTGTTAGGTACCCCCCCCCCTCCCTATTTAAATTTGTTAGGTACCCCCCTCCTCCCTATTTAAATTTGTTAGGTACCCCCCCCCCTCCCTATTTAAATTTGTTAGGCACCCCCCCCCTCCCTATTCAAATTTGGTTAGGTACCTCCCCCTCCCTATTCAAATTTGGTTAGGTACCCCCCCCTCCCTATTTAAATTTGTTAGGTACCCCCCCCTCCCTATTCAAATTTGGTTAGGTACCCCCTCCCTCCCTATTGAAATTTGTTAGGTACCCCCCCCCTCCCTATTCAAATTTGTTAGGTACCCCCCCCCTCCCTATTCACATTTGTTAGGTACCCCCCCCTCCCTATTCAAATTTGGTTAGGTACCCCCCCTCCCTATTGAAATTTGTTAGGTAACCCCCCCCCCACCCTATTGAAATTTATTAGGTAACCCCCCCCCTCCCTATTGAAATTTGTTGGGTATCCCCCCCTCCGTATAAAAATTTGTTAGGCACCCCCCCCTCCCTATTCAAATTTGTTAGGTACCCCACCTCCCTATTCAAATTTGTTAGGTAACCCCCCCTCCCTATTTAAATTTGTTAGGTAACCCCCCTTCCCTGTTCAAATTTGTTGGGTACTCCCCCCTCCCTAATTAAATTTGTTAGGCACCCCGCCCTCCCTATTGAAATTTGTCAGGTACCCCGCCCCTCCCTATTTAAATTTGTTAGATACCCCCCCCCCCTCCCTATTTGAATTTGTTAGGTAACCCCCCCTCCCTATTTGAATTTGTTGGGTAACCCCCCCGATCCCTATTAAGATTTGTTAGGTACCACCCCGACTCCCTATTCAAATTTGTTAGGTAACCCCCCCTCCCTATTTGAATTTGTTAGGTACCCCCCCTCCCTATTAAAATTTGTTAGGCACCCCCCCCTTCCCTATTCAAATTTGTTAGGTACCCCCCCCCTCCCTATTTAGATTTCTTAGGTACTCCCCCCACTCCCTATTAAAATTTGTTAGGTACCCCCCTCCCTATTCAACTTTGTTAGGCATCCCCCCCCTTCCCTATTCAAATTTGGTTAGGTACCCCCCCCTGGCTATTTAAATTTATTAGGTACCCCACCCACTCCCTATTCAAATTTGTTAGGTACCACCCCCCTCCCTATTCAAAATTGTTAGGCACCCCCCCCCCTCCCTATTCAAATTTGTTAGGTACCCCCACCTCCCTATTCAAATTTGTTAGGTACCCCCCCCCTCCCTATTCAAATTTGTTAGGTACCCCCCCCTCCCTATTTGAATTTGTTGGGTACCCCCCCTCCCTATTAAAATTTGTTAGGCACCCCCCCCTTCCCTATTCAAATTTGTTAGGTACCCCCCCCCTCCCTATTTAGATTTGTTAGGTACCCCCCCCACTGCCTATTAAAATTTGTTAGGTACCCCCCCTCCCTATTCAACTTTGTTAGGCATCCCCCCCTTCCCTATTCAAATTTGTTAGGTACCCCCCCCTGCCTATTTAAATTTATTAGGTACCCCACCCACTCGCTATTAAAATTTGTTAGGTACCCCCCCTCCCTATTTTAATTTGTTAGGTACCCCACCCACTCCCTATTCAAATTTGTTAGGTACCCCCCCTCCCTATTCAAAATTGTTAGGCACCCCCCCCCTCCCTATTCAAATTTGTTAGGTACCCCCACCTCCCTATTTAAATTTGTTAGGCACGCCCCCCTCCCTATTGAAATTTGTCAGGTACCCCCCCCCTCCCTATTCAAAATGCGTTAGGCAACCCCCCCGCTCCCTATTCAAATTTGTTAGGTACCCCCCGCCTCCCTATTCAACTTTGTTAGGCATCCCCCCCCTTCCCTATTCAAACTTGTTAGGTACCCCCCCCTCCCTAGTTAAATTTGTTAGGCACCCCCCCCCCTCCCTATTTTACATTTATTAGGTACCCCACCCACTCCCTATTAAAATTTATTAGGTACCCTCTCCCTCCCTATTGAAAATTGTTAGGCACCCCCCCCCCTCCCTATTCAAATTTGTTAGCCATCCCCCCCCTTCCCTATTCAAACTTGTTAGGTACCCCCCCCTCCCTAGTTAAATTTGTTAGGCACCCCCCCCTCCCTATTTAAATTTATTAGGTACCCCACCAACTCCCTATTTAAATTTGTTAGGTACCCCCCCCCTCCCTATTCAAAATTGTTAGGCACCCCCCCCCTCCCTATTCAAATTTGTTAGGTACCCCCACCTCCCTATTTAAATTTGTTAGGCACCCCTCCCCTCCCTATTGAAATTTGTCAGGTACCCCCCCCTCCCTATTTAAATTTGTTAAGCACCCCCCCCTCCCTATTCAAAATGTGTTAGGCACCCCCCCCGCTCCCTATTCAAATTTGTTAGGTACCCCCCCCCTCCCTATTCAACTTTGTTAGGCATCACCCCCTTCCCTATTCAAATTTGTTAGGTACCCCCCCTGCCTATTTTAATTTCTTAGGTACCCCACCCAATCCCTATTAAAATTTGTTAGGTACCCCCCCTCCCTATTCAAAATTCTTAGGCACCCCCCCCTCCCTATTCAAATTTGTCAGGTACCCCCCCCTCCCTATTCAAATTCGTTAGGTACCCCCCCCAATCCCTATTTCAATTTGTTAGGTACGCCCCCCCTCCCTCCCCCCTCCCTATTCAAACTTGTTAGGTACCCCCCCCATCCCTATTCAAAATTGTTAGGCACCCCCCCTGACTATTCAAATTTGTTAGGTACCCCCCCCTCCCTATTTAAAATTTGTTAGGTACCCCCCCCCCACTCCCTATGAAATTGGTTGGGTACCCCCCCCTGCCTATTCAAAAATTTTTAGGCACCCACCCACTCCCTATTCAAATTTGTTAGGTACCCCCCCCACTCCCTATTTAAATTTGTTACGTATCCCCCCACTCGCTATTAAAATTTGTTAATACCCTCCCCCTCCGTATTAAAATTTGTTAGGTACCCCCCCGTATTCAAATTTGTTAGGTACCCCCCCCTCCCTATTGAAATTTGTAAGGCAACCCCCCCTCCCTATTCATATTAGTTAGGTACCCCCCCCTCCCGGTTGAAAATTGTCAGGTACCCCCCCCTCCCTATTTAAATTTGTTAGATACCCCCCCTTGACTATTTAATATTTGTTAGGTTCCCCCCCCTCCCTATTCAAAATTGTTAGGTACCCCCCCCTCCCTTATCGAATTGTTAGTTACCCCCCCCTCTGTATTCAAATTTGTTCGGCACGCCCCCGCTCCCTATTCAAATTTGTTCGGCACGCCCCCGCTCCCTATTCAAATTTGTTAGGTACCCCCCCCTCCCTATTTAAATTTGTTAGGTACCCACCCCTCCCTACTAAAGTTGTTAGGTATCCCCCCCTCCCTATTCGAATTTGTTAGGAAAGCCCCCCCTGCCTATTTAAATTTGTTACGCACCCCCCTCCCTATTGAAATTCGTCAGGTACCCCCCCTCCCCCTATTTTAATTTGTGGGGTAACCCCCCTCCCTATTAAATTTGTTAGGTACCCCCAACTCCCTATTCAAATTTGTTAGGTACCCCCCGCGACTCCCTATTCCAATTTGTTAGGCACCCCCCCCCGTTCCCTATTAAAATTTGATAGGTACGCCCCCACTCCCTATTAAAATTTGTTAGGTACCCCCCCCTCCTTTTAAGTTTTCAGGAACCCCCCCCATTCCGTATCAAAATTTCTTAGGTATCCCCCCCCTCGCTATTAAAATTTGTTAAGAATCCCCCGCTCTCTATTCCAATTTGTTAGGTATCCCCCCCTCCCTATTCGAATTTGTTAGGAAAGCCCCCCCTGCCTATTAAAATTTGTTACGCACCCCCCTCCCTATTGAAATTCGTCAGGTACCCCCCCTCCCCCTATTTTAATTTGTGGGGTAACCCCCCTCCCTATCAAATTTGTTAGGTACCCCCGACTCCCTATTCAAATTTGTTATGTACCCCCCGCGACTCCCTATTCCAATTTGTTAGGCACCCCCCCCCGTTCCCTATTAAAATTTGATAGGTACGCCCCCACTCCCTATTAAAATTTGTTAGGTACCCCCCCCTCCTTTTAAGTTTTCAGGAACCCCCCCCATTCCGTATCAAAATTTCTTAGGTATCCCCCCCCTCGCTATTAAAATTTGTTAAGAATCCCCCGCTCTCTATTCCAATTTGTTGGGCACCCCCCCCTCCCTATTTAAATTTGTTAGGTAACCCCACCGCTCGCTATCAAAATTTGTTAGGTACCCCCCCCTCCACCCCCCTCCCTATTCAAATTTGGTAGGTAACCCCCGCTCCGCATTAAAATTTGTTAGGTACCCCCCCCCCCTCCCTATTCAAATTTCTTAGGTACCCCCCCCGCTCCCTATTTAAATTTGTTAGGTACCCCCCCCTCCCTATTCAAATTTCTTAGGTACCCCCCCCTCCCTATTTAAATTTGTTAGGTACCCCCCCCGCTCCCTATTCAAATTTGTTAAGTAACCCCCCCTCCCTATTAGAATTTGTTAGATACCCCCCCCTCGCTATTCAAAATTGGTAGGTACCCCCCCCCCGCTCCCTACTAAAATTTGTTGGGTACCCCCCCCTGCCTATTAACATTTGTTAGGTACCCCCCCCGCTCGCTATTGAAATTTGTTCGGTAACCCCCCGCTCCCTATTCAAATTTGTTAGGTACCCCCCCCTCCCTATTAAAAAATTTGTTAGACACTCCCCCAGTCCCTATTAAAATTTGTTAGGTACCCCCCCCTGCCTATTAAAATTTGCTAGGTAACCCCCCACTCCCAAACAAATTTTGTTAGGTACCCCCCTCCACTCCCTATTAACATTTGTTAGGTCCCCCCCCCCTATCAAAATACGTTAGGCACCCCCCCCTCCCTAATAAAATTTGTTAGGCATCCCCCCCCTCCCTAATAAAATTTGTTAGGTACCCCCACCTCCCTATTCTAAGTTTTCAGGTAACCCCCCCCCCCCCGCTCCGTATCAAAATTTTTTAGGTACCCCCCCCCTCGCTATTCAAATTTGTTAGGCGCCCCCCCCGCTCCCTATTCCAATTTGTTAGGGACCACCCCCCTCCCTATTCAAATTTGGTAGGAACCCCCCCCGCTCCCTATCAAAATTTCTTAGGTACCCCCCCCGCTCCCTATTAAAATTTGTTGGGTACCCCCTCCCTCCCTATTCAAATTTGTTAGGTACCGCCCACTCCCTATCAAAATTTGTTAGGTACCCCCCCGCTCGGTATTAAAATTTGTTAGGTACCCCCCCCCACTGCCTATTAAAATTTGTTAGGTAACCCCCGCTCCCTTTGAAATTTTGTTAGGTACCCCCGCGTGTACCTAACAAATTTGAATAGGGAGGGGGGGTACCTTTACAAATTGGAATAGGGAGGGGGGGTGCCTTACAAATTGGAATAGGGAGGGGGGGGGGGCTGCCTAAGTTAGGTACCCCACCTCCCTCCGTGTGCCAAGTTGTTAGGTACCCCCCCCCCCCACCCCGGCCGTCAACCACCGCCCCCCCCCCCCCCCCCCGGCACTGGGAGGCTTGGCTCCCTCGCCCGTTTGCTCACTCCCTCCCCATTCCCAACTAAAAAAAGAAACATCAGGTAGACTACCTACGAGCGCCGGCATACATGCAGACATACCCGATGCGGAGTCCCAGATCCGGAGCGTGTCGTCATATAAACCTACCCTTATAACCATATAACCCTAACCTGTTGTCATACGATCCGGACACGATGTAGTTGGGCGAGATGGCGACCGCACACATGGCCAGGTCCGTCTAGCAAACACACACATGCGTACGCCCACTGGCCCCGTGTACACGCACAACGCCGACATTTGCAACATTAGCCACAGTGACTAGAGCCCTGGGGCCCAACTAAGAGCAAAGTGGGAATTACATAGATTCACATGCCTCCTCCCTTTTCTGTGCTGGCACCCCCACAGGTCGAGGTGGGGGCGGCGACGATGGGTTGAGGGAGAGTTGGGGTCGTTGAAAATACACCTTGGGACGGCACCCGCACACATGCCAAGTTCCTCCACCCTCCGGTTTCTGACAAGGGCTCACTTGGATACACATGGATATGTACATTGTTGGCCAGCTCAGATTGTAGGCGGGAACAAGGCAGCAGAGACCTGGCTTTTCGATGCCTTGCTGCCGATCATGGGTTTCTGTTGCCATTGCACACAAGAAAGAGACCTGGAGGAAGCATGAGTGAACCTTGGTTTTTGGGACAGGCTTGCCATTCCTTGAGCTGGGAGGTGAGGGACGAGGGGTGAGAAAATAAAGCAGAGCTTGTCTAAAAGATAAAACAGCAAAATGTTACAAATGTGGGGACGCGACCAAGTGCACAACTACTGGATCAGACAGCTTGGAACACGTCTTTTGGCTCTCGACTTCACGCGGCGTTACAGGCAAGAAATAGTGACAAAACGAGGTGTTTCCTAAAGAGCATACAAGCAATGCAGTTTGTGGGGGATGAAAACACATACATACATCATTGTTGAACGAAACACGGGGAAGAACATCCAAGACTTCCTGCTCCAGTGCAAGGGGTGCTCAAAAACCAAAACTGACTATGCCAGAAGTCTCCATCATTCGATGCAAAGTCTGGGGATGCAAAGTAAAATCGCTTGTCGCCAGTTGCAGCACAAAAAGCAGATCCAGTCCATGGGTTCGCAACGCTGCAAACACTATGACCGCCAAGACTGGGAAAGGCTCAGAAGTGCCCTGCAGTTTGCCATCGATGCGATCGGTTGTTTGGGCTTTTGTTCATCCATGTGGTCACAGGACCACCAGAGGTGCCTCAACCCACGGTCCTGAATGCACGAGCTAGAACAACTGTTGATCAGGTCAATGGAAGCCATTTGCGAAACACTACAAAAGACGAGCCATCGGTACACCGTTTGCTACTGCATGACCAACCACCACTCAAAGTCCAGTCCATACGCCATGTGTGTGCAGGGCTCCTGCAATCATACATGATGGGTGGCAATGTGGAACCGTGGAAACCGAGGCACGTTGATCAAGCTCTGGTAGGTTGCATGGGGGCACGGTTCCTGTTCCCTGACTACTTGTCGTGATGCCCAGACAACAGGCAGCAGCTAGGGTGAACCCCAACCGCCCTGCTGCAGACAACAAGCAGAACTGCACCGCTGCCTCATAAAAATACAAAACAAAAAGGATCAGCACCAGCAATGCTGACGAAGACCAACTGGACCATCATGTTGCTGCATGGCAACTACGATGTCAGCAAAACTGCACCAAAACTGCACACACACACGCGATGCGAATACGCCAACACCCGACAACCGCCCTGTGGATGGCATGACGAGGCACTGGGCGTGGACGTGATGACTCCTCGTCAGGCCAGAACCAATGTCATGAAGAACAGTGTCATGTGGCGAGGCGCCTTTCTGCAGGGCACAGCCACAGGGCAGGGACCACAAGCAAGTTGGTGGGGCGGTCCAGAGTGCAGCGGCATCTGTCCACCCCTGAGGACACACACATGGAGTCTTGGCACCTTCAGTTGTACCCAGCACGAAGGGAGGAGAGGAGCCTTTGGTATTCCCACTACACCAGACGAATATTTCTTTTCGTTTCTTCTCTGAGAGCATACACCATGGAATCAGGATGTAACCGTCCTGTCACACACACACAGGCCCTACTTTGTTCGTAGGCTAGCCCGGTGCATATCGCGGAGTGTTTGGAGGTTGCGGCACCATGCCCCTGTGATGCCGTTTGGGGATGCACGTTCTGGGATGGTCCATGTGGAGTACGACTGACCCTTCCATTGGACCACCCCTCGAATGTGGTGGATGACCCGGAAGACATGGCATCATTGTGGCAGGGGGAGGAGGGGGGCAGTGCGGTGCACACACACACACACGATTGAAGCGAGACGAACAAGCAGACAAACAGAGCACTGCACTGGTCACTAACGAATCTCCTCAGGCCGTAAGAAAGTAGAAGAAGGTGTGGAAGAGAACACACACACACACACACACGCGCACACACGCATGCACGCACGCGCACACACACATAGACACACACAATTCCCTACTGCTGGTACAACCTCTGGAAGTGCACCCTGACACGCTCCATAAGCTGACCCTTCCCCCCGCCCACACTCAAACCATGCTTCCTACAAATGGCCTTAAACTCAACCTTCGTCCACTCATGCAACCTCCCCCTCTCCATTGCGTTCAACACCGCCTCGTCCACATCATACCGAAACACCAACTGCGCGGCAGGGTTAGAAGAGGTGGAGGGGACAGCTGAGGGGTTACGAAGGTCAGAAGAGGAGCTACTGGCAACTGCACCTGCCTGCTCCATATCCTCGTCCTCACTGTCTTCGTCCTCACCCTCCAACTCAACCCGATACACATCACCAGCAGAAAGGGGGCAGAAAGGGGTCTTGCGCAACTCATCAAAAACCTCAAAGGGCCCCCATCCCTCTAGTGCCTCCCCATTGCACCTTACCCACAGCGTCTCACACATGCGCTCCGTGGTTTGGCCAAAGTCCGTAGCCGTCCGGAGCCCCACCGCTGCAGAGCGGGGGGCAAAATCAGAAGTGGCCCACAAGTGGGCAAAGTGGCTACCTCACCCCTGCCGTATCGGGGAGCCCCACCGCTTCGGAGCGGGGGGCAAAATCAGAAGTGGCCCACAAGTGGGCAAATTGGCTACCTCACCCCTGCCGTATCGGGGAGCCCCACCGCTTCGGAGCGGGGGGCAAAATCAGAAGTGGTGCCCAAAAGAGGGCCGGGGGGTAGACATGGCCCACGTTCGGCCAGGGCAAAAAGGCCTCTAGGGGCTGTCCTTAAGGGCTGTCCTTAACAAAAAAAAAAATCTGGGTCCTTAAGGACGGCCCTGCCTACGTCTACAAACAAAAAACCATACCCTGACATGATTCAAAAAAGACTAATCGTTGTGCTGCTGCTGTTGGTGGTCGTGGGATTTGCTGCCCTCATTGCATACAGAAGAGACATAGAGGAGAGAGAGCAAGAAAAAAGAGAGAAGAGAGGGAGAGGAGAAAGCACTTGACACGCGCCCCGACCAAGGCATGCTGCTGCATCAATCAACGGCGACACGTTTGCTGGTATGTTTACAGGGTTGATGGACAAAAGTTGGCCTCATATACCCAAGGGTTGCTCGATAGATCCCAATCACGACAGGGCACAATGGTACACACACCCGTATGGTGCCAACCAATTTCCTCTAGTCTGCTGCAACGAGAACGGGTCTTGGTATGCAACCATGAAAACCAAGAAGGGCGGATGCGACCCTGTACATATCGCTGACACCCAGGCCCTTTTGAAGCGCGGTTTCAAGCAACACACAACATGCACCCCGACAAAGGCACAGTGCAGCAATGCCATTGCAGCGATTCACGGTAGCCTATTTGCCCGTACGTTTATAGGCATGGTGGACAATAGTTGGCCTCATATACCCCCAGGGTGCTCAATACATCCCAACAACAGCAGGGCACACTGGAACACACGGATATTCTGTGGTGTGTAGGTGGAGGGTTGTTGGGAGCAACCTATGGATCTCGAGAGTCATCGAAGGTTGCTGAGGGTCCTTGAGCGTTGTTATGGCTAGTCTCCCAAGCGTTGCCTGCAGATGTTTTCGGACGCTAACGGCGGGTTTCATCCATTGTAACGGGTTGTTGATACTTTCAAAAGCTGACACCCAATATAACGCAAAGCTTCAGGGCAATCCTTGAGAAGCCAGAGTTTTTGTTTTCTTTCTAAGGACATCCCTTAAGCACAGCCCCCAAGGACCGCCAACCGCCAACCGCCGCCAACGGCCAACCACCAACCACCAACCGCCAACCCATGGGGGGCGCCCAAGTGCACGTGCAGTCCTTGACCCCGACAGCCCTCAAACATTTTGGCCCCTTGAAGGGGGAGGGCGGGGGTGGGCCCAAAAATCACCCCTTTCTTTGAACCACCATGGTATCCAGACAATATTCACACCCACACACCCAGTGTAGCCACCTCCCGGTCTACTCACGCCAAAAGCGGCCGATCATCTCGTAATGATCTCCACTCATGTTGTTTCTCATGAACCTTGCTATGAACAAAGGGGTTAGCATACAACAACGGAGGTCTCCACGTTCCCTCCTCACCAGTATCACGGTGGTTGTAGCCGCCCACACCACCTGCCAGGGGGGGCGGGGGGCGAGGGGGTTGGCTAGAAGAGACCTCTTTGGCATGGCACGCACCAAAGAGGGTGCCCCACAAGGTGCCCAAGGCCGTTTCATATTTCGCATCACCATCTCAGGGGGTGCTCATTCCCGTGAGGCGGTTGTTTCGCATCGTTTTGCGTTTCGCACCTACTTCTATGTGTGGTGGGCCATTGGCCTTCGGTACAAAGGAGCGTTTGTGCTCGCTTGTGAGCGCCGACCACGGGCAAACATTGACTGATTGATCGTTGTGCTCACTGCTCAATGATTGAGGTTCAACTGAAACTTGGACGTTCACTTGAGTGCCCCCTTTCGGTGGACGCAGATTCAAGCTGAGCACCATACTAAGTAGATAATGTAACGATTCGACCACACAGCTACCACAGAGTTGTCGGTAACCAGATATGATGTTTGTCTATGTTGCTCATCCAACTCTCTCTTTCGCTCTCTCTCTCTCTCTCTCTGTGTGTGTGTGGGTGTGTGTGTGTGTGTACACTGTACTATTAACGAGGGTTGATGGCTATTAATGTCCTGGCCGCTCTTGCGACGGGGGGGTTAGGGGTTAGCGGGTTAGAGCCTGCCTGAAGCCTGCCCTATCCCTCCCCCGGCCCCCCGGTGTGTCGCGGCGCGGCGGAAGGACGCCGTCCTGAGGCTATGTGCCCTCCTCGGAGGCCCTCCCGTGGCCCTGACCTGGGCCCTGTGTGCCGCCCCGGGGCGACGCCGCCGTCCCCTGCCCTGCTGGGCCTCCCCCCTCCCCCCTGATCACGGGGGCCGGCACGACCGCCGACCCTCCGGAGGGCAAGACGCCCGCTTGTGGCTGCAGCTGCAGCCCCCCCCTCTGGACCGGCAGACACCGTTGTCCCCCCCCCAACACCCTGGGATGCCCTTCGTGGTGGCGGCTGCAGCAATGCCGCACCCCCCTGTGCCCTTTGCATGACTTGCACGATGGGGCCCTGTGCTCATCGCACAAGGTCTGCATGGGGCGCCGCGGCTGCCCCACCCTTTTGCCCCCCGCCCGCTGCGCCCTCTTCTGTGGGGGGGAAGGGGGAAGGGACTCTGCCTGCTGTCCTGTGACTGCCCCTGGGGGGGGTTCCTGCTCCGCCCGTGTAGCGGATGTCGCCGCCGCCGCCCCCCCGGAGCCGTCCCCTGGGGGATGGCAGTCAATCGACATCTCCTGTCCCCCCCCTGAGGGGTCCCACACCGCCGCCTCCGCCCCCGGCGCGCCGCCCCCCGAAAGACTAGGGTGGGGTTCGACCGAAGCCCCCTGATCCTGCCCCCCCCCCTTGGGGGGGGTTCGCGGCCCCCGGGGGGGGGTCGGCGCCCTCCCCTTTGGCTGATGACCCCGCCCGCGCCGCCGTCAGCCGGCGAGAGATGTCCCCGAATATGTCCGCCAGCCCCCGGGAGGGGAGGGAGGGGGGGTGGGGACGCGGCTGAACCCCCCCCACTCGCGCGTGTCCGCCCGGGCGTCCGGCTGGCGCGCGTGGCGCTTGGACTCCGCGTGCCCCCCCGTGCCCGGTGGCTCCCGCTGGGAGGGGCGGGGAGAGCGGGAAGGGCCGCCTGAGCTCTCCCTGCTGGTTTAACATACCGGAGCCGCTTAAGCTGTGTGCCCCCCCCCCCTGGAGACGCTTCGGGGGGGGGGCGGGAACTCCTCCTGGCGTCGCGCGTGCTCGTGCTCCGGGCGTGCTCGTCGCGTCTCGCGCTCTGGCGAGGATGTTTGCGGGCGGGGTCGTTTGCGAGCGCTGGGCGAGCCCCGTGCGGCCTGGGACGCCGCCACGGGGCCAGCCCCGGCCGGCCGCGCGGGCTGCAGCCACGCCCGCAGTGCTCGCGCCGCCACGCGTGCTTGTGCCGCGTCCATGCGGTGCCCTTCGTGCGCCCGCTGGCAGCAGTGCTCGGCGCCCCGCTGCACGCAGGCGGCACAGGGCGGGGCCCGGTGTCGCGCACACAGGGCCACCTGCGGCGGCGGTGCTACGCGGTCCGCGTCCCCGCCTCCGGCCCCGCGCCGGTCGCGCTGCACCCGCCGGCGCGGCAAGCGTTGAAAGGGCCGCAGGGGCTGCTGTCCTGGTCCTGCCGGGGGGAGGTAATCCAAGAGGAACACGTCCTGCCGCCCCGCTCCCGGCCGCGCCAGGCGCCGCGCCCACAGCGCACGGCAGTGTGCCTCCAGCTGGCGCATCTGGAACAGCATGGCTTCCGGGCGCGCGAACAGTGGGCGCGCCGACCGCCCCACACACCTGAAGCCCCCCAGCGGCAGCAGGGACTTCGCCATCCATACCTCCTTGCCCTGCATGAGGTCCCCTGCCTGTAGATGCGGCTGCAATGCATCCAGGGCCATCTTCAGCACTTGGCCCCTGGTGCGTAGCGGCAGGGTGACCCCCCGCAGCCGGTGGTCGCCGGGAGGGCCCGTTCCGCGTATGCCTCGAAGTCCAGGGCCAGCTCCACGTATGTCACATGGCCCTGCCCTGGTAGCCACCGCAGCTGGCCTGCCCACTGCAGGAGCGCCACCGCGAAGGATGCTTCCCATGGCCATCCCGGCGGCGGGCCGGCGCGCAACGCCAGCGGCGCCGCTGGTGGCGCCGGGCGATGTGGGCCCGCGCCCAGTTGCCCCCATGGGTAGCCCCGGCGCGCATCGGGAGGGCGTCTGCGCGCGATCGCAAAGACCGAGGGGCCCGCGCCCGCGTCTCGGCGTGCCGCGACTTCCGCTCCCATGCGCGCCGATAGCACCGCCAGATACATGCCATAGAGACGGTACATGAGCCGCCCCGCCTGCTCCACCCCCTCTGGCTGGACCAATGCCGCCGGCAACAGGCCCGTCGCGCGCAGGCACACCGGCCACGCCTGCGGGAGGGCCAGTGCCGGTAGCGGCGCTGCCTCGGCCTGCACCAGCGGGAGCCAGGCGGCCCGTTGCGCTTGCCACTGCGGGCAGTCCCACAGGAGGTGGACCTCCGTCTCCGGTGGGCCCCCGCAATAGGGGCAGGCTGCTAAATCCGAAATTTGATGCTTCCGGACCCGCGCCCCGGTCCATGTCGCCCCGGCTTGCAGTGCACGCAGCAGTGAGCGCTCCGTCTCCGAGCCGGCCACCGTCATGCCCTGGGAGCAGGCGAGCCTGCATACCTCCGCCCCCAGCCCCCCAAAGGTGGCTGGTCTGCGCCGTTCCAGCGCCGCCAATGCGGTGTATCGCTGCGACTCCCGCACCCGGTGGCATACTTCGCCCCAGTCCCCCAGGACCAAGTGTAGCTGTTCGCGCTGCCCTGGCACGCGCCACACCCACCAGCCGTGCACCGCCTCCCAGCGCAGCTGCCGGACCGACTGCAAGGCCCTGCCCACTGGTCCCGTGTCCGGCGGGCGGTCCGTTTCCTCCAATATTGCCTGGACTAGCACTTGTCCGGCCCCTGGCGTGCGTGCCTGGCGGGCTAGCCATAGTACTCTCGAGTACTGGAGGCGCCACATGGGGGAGACCCGGTGCCCCGGCACCAAGACCGCCCATAGCACCTCCTTTGCCCGCGAGGTGTGTGTGGGTCTGTACTATTAACGAGGGTTGAAGGCTATTAATGTCCTGGCCGCTCTTGTACTATTAACGAGGGAGACCCATATGTGGCGGTAGTGCAATCGGCATATTTAACCCGGCACGTGGGCGGGACTGTGCATATGCTTGTGTTTGCGTTTATCCACGGAGTTTGTGTGTGTGTGTGTGTGTGTGTGTGTGTGTGTGTGTGTGTGTGTGTGTGTGTGTGTGTGTGTGTGTCCCTCTCGCCATGGTTGGTTGCTCTTTGTCTGTCATTTCTTCTTTTAATTTTTCTTATTTTTGTAGTCTTTGGCATCTTTTGTTTATCTTCTTTAGGATTGCTTCTTTGTGAACGAAGGACAATAGTTGTGGTGGGCACATGTTCATTGGCAGAGTGGATGTAGGTACCAGCCAGACTAGTGATATTGACAATGGCAGATAATCATATCACATGAAACAGCATCGTCTTGAGGAAATACCACAAGCACAATCCACCATAATTGGAGCACAATGGCGTCATGTTGCGGATCTGATCACACAAAGTGTGATCGGGAAAAAACAGAAAAACAACGGTCAGATGGGCTCTTGTCAACATGGTCCATTTCATCATTCACAATCGAGCTTGATTCGGCGGTGAGGCTACGACACACTGATGTGCAGGCATTGGCGGTCTCAGTGGTGACTTGTGCTGGACGATTGCCATGGGTGGAACATGCACCGGATTGAGTTTGTGCCTCTTAAAAGCCGGGTCATCATCATGGGATTTCGGCACGGCACCGGTGGGCGATCAAATCAAGATGCTGCCTATAACACGGACGATTACATCGAGGCATGTGAACCATTCAAACACGCTTCACCATGCGGATATGTCACCAATGTGCAGATGCGTGATAAATATGTGTCAAACATTCGTTGCTGGTGTGCACCTCATGGTACACACTAAAAGGAGCCTTTGAAAATGTTTGAAATGGCTGGATCTTGGCATTTATTGCTCCCAAGATGCCGCTAGACAGGCAGCGACTGGGTGTTCATTTGCATGATCACCTCAACGAAGCTGTTGAGGATGAATTGACCCAGGTTGCACACCTGCTGCCTGCTCATCGCTTGCAATTCATGCCACAACATGGCAATCACATACTAAAACACAAGTTTGAAACATTTTTCAGAGGCAAAAAGAACAGTTTGGCAGCCCTAGGTGCAGGCGAGCTCATTTCTTGGGTTGAGGCTCATCAAAAAAGATGCCAAGAAAGATGGGGGAAAACGTACTATTGTACAACCCACAATACATTTGCACAATGGATCCATGTGTGCAAGATGTTACCCACCAGCTTGTCATTTTTGTCAAAGGGTGTCCCCCCCAAAATCCTATGCCATGGAATCAAAGATTATGTGCGGAAAACCCTTTGCAGAGACGTGCAGCATCATGAGCATGTACTTGTCAACTCCTGTGTTACCTCGATTCGAAAGGTGTTACCACGGAATGGGGCATCAAATTTGATGATCATTTCTCGGAACTACTTGTTCGAAAAGTCAGTACCCGGATGTCCTTGCTGCTCAAGCAATCCATAGAAAAGAAATTAGAGAATCAATATGTTTCTGCATTGGCACCGCACAGTGAGGAGAAGCTCTTGGAGTTCAAAATATCCGCTTCACATCATCGACATGCAGTGAATGGAGCTTTGCTGCCGTTTGTTTGTGAATAGACTAGCAAGCTTCCTGAAGAGAAAATTACCTTCAAGCTCTCTGCAAGGCAAAAGACGAAAAGATTAATGACCAAACAAGGGACTTGGAAGCTTTGTAGACATCCAAAGACAGAGCCACGAAGATGGAGGAGGAAATCAAGGATCTTCAAGATAAAGCCATCAAAACGTCAACGGACTTGGAGGATTTGCGGGAATGTGGAAGTGGATCTCCGGAACCTCAGCAACATGTTGGCCAAGGTGCAGGAGGGAAAAACAACCAAACTATATGAACTGCCAAGCAAGGAGCTATTGAGATTGGAAAATGATGGTGAAGATGAATCTGAGTTGCCTGGATGGGACAATTGAAGGTGCCAACCACTTTCTAGTTGCCTCGACATACCTCGCTGATACAAGTCTGCAGTTGAAATGGTGGTGAAGCAAAGGAATTTTGGTTTCGATGTCAATGGAAACCAATGGCTGTGTGTTCAAGCTTTGGGGAAGAGAAAAGCCCTAGTTTGCGGCATCGAGGTGCTTTGACAAAAATGGATTTTAAATGGATTTTGCGGCACTTTGAACAGAAAGAACCTGTCTAGGCTTGGGGAGGGAGGGCGTAGCGTTGGGTGCCCAAGCCTAGTCAAAATATATCTGTGGCTTGTCGTGCAGCGCAACACACAAGCAACCGTAGCCCGGTTGGGTGAGACTCTGGTGCTGTATGTCCCAGTCATGACCCCTCGTGGCATCGATGGGGCGTAGATGGAGCTGATGTCTGGGGCGTGCGGCGGTGTCAAGGTAAATGGGGAATGCCACAACCCCGTAGGTAGGTACGGTACTACACCAGCTTCCGGGTGCACTACATCCTCAAAGAGCAGGAGGCAACGTGTTTACCAGTGCAAGGTGCCACCGTGCTGTGTTCACATTGAACTCCTCTCGCCTTTCCGTCGCCATGAATACCAGCATGTTGCGTATCCCACTTTGTTGACCACGTGAGTTGCACATTGGCACAACCATGTACTATTCATCCTTTTCGAGAGGCTTCTGCTGAACCACACTAAGTGTGGACATGTGCAAACCACATTGACACCA
Source organism: Eutreptiella sp. 'Long Island Sound 2002' (assembly GCA_964036045.1). Classification (NCBI taxonomy): domain Eukaryota; phylum Euglenozoa; class Euglenophyceae; order Eutreptiales; family Eutreptiaceae; genus Eutreptiella; species Eutreptiella sp. 'Long Island Sound 2002'. The sequence goes on along the minus strand of CAXIWF010001717.1, from coordinate 29,820 downwards.
CACACCAAACTTACTATGCAAGCCCTCTGACTACGTGCATCAAACACGCCATGCAAACAACACTAAAGTGCGCACGCCCAATATGTAATGCAGTGCAACTCAAATTAGGGCACAGTTTTCCCGGGCTGCTGATGCGCCCCACTCTCAACCGGGGGAGGGGGGCAGACTCCGGCCAAATTATCTTCTTTGATTTTTGATTTTTGTACCGCCATGTATCTTTGTTTTTCAAACAATTTGTGCGAAATCTTGCTTTTGTGGACATTGTGGTCATTCATGTTTTTCATCATATGAAGCAATGTGGACATTGTGGTCATTCATGTTTTTCACCATATGAAGCACAAAACAATGGATGCGGTCGTTTGATATGGTATATTGGTTTACTTTTCAGCATAGAGCAGTCACATAAGATGTTTTTTTTTTTGCAACAGGCCTGCGCTGAGTAGCAATGAGGCTCTCAGGTTCACAACCCGGTCTCTGCCTCAGTGCTGCAAGGCGCAGTACAGTCACCGGATATATCGTGTGGCCGGAAAGGCAAACCTGGATCTGTGCCTGCAGAGGGCACCAATGCATGGTAGAGCAGTCCCATAAGATGTAAATTATTTTCATTGGGTTCATGGGGCAAGAAAGCCATTTGATCATATCAACAAACTATCAAAAAATATACATCCATGGTTTCTTTTCATTTAACTGATTGATTGTAGCCCTGGATAAGGTATCACCCATTGGGGTATGCTACGAGAATGTCGCCAAAAAGTATGTGGCGCCCGTGCCTGCGCTTGATCTAACAACCTCTTGTCCCGGTGCTTTTTGCAATCAAGGTGAACACATTGGAAGCTTCATTTCATTGGGTGGTCATTGCACTTCATCCGCTTCTGTGGCTGCATCAAGGGGGGGGGGGGGTGAAACAAAGGGTTGGACTCACCTGCATGACAACTTAACCCCTTCTCTTGGGGTTTGAAATAAGTGGTTGCACGCAGCTAGCACACAAAATAAACGCCCTGCGATGAACGCGACTTGTCATAACGTGAAGGGCAAACACAACAGGCGCACGGGGGATGAAGGAGCATAGGGAGGCAACAATCCACAAGTAGGATGGTCGACCCTGAGACAACGTATTGCATGACGGGAGGCCCGACATTTCGGGGTGTCATTCTGCCTTTTGAAACCCGGTAGATAGGAAGAGGCACAGATGTGTCGGTTCGTGGCAAGGCCTTGATGGGGCGGTTGAACTTGCCCCATTGGACTGTTACCATTGGGCAAGGCAAAAGGAACTGGGGACGTGGCAGCGCTGTGGGACTTTGAGGGTATGTTTGCCCGGCGGGCCCGGCATCCAAATCGATGTTCCGGGCATCAAAGCCTAAGCACAAGCAAATTGTACCCCCTGTCCCCCTTGCAATCTCCCCCGCTAGCGTGCGACGTTCTCCCGGGGGGGGGGGGGGATTGCAAGGGTACTGGGTCCTTGTCCGAAGTTTTCTCCAAAATAGGAAGTAGCCATTCACAGAATTGGTCCTCCACATCTTGGATCTGAAATAGCAACACAACACACCCATACAACGCCTTTGGAGAGAGAATATCACAGAACACACCCGGGTGATTGATTTGAAGTAATGGGAACGCAATGCAATAAGGCAGATGGGCAAGAGAAACCAGTGCAATAGATGCTAACTATAAAAACATGAAAGTAACGTTCTCCGTGGAAATCCTCAACCCCAACGCGAGGGGCCACACCGAAGTGTGCGAAACCTTTTGCCCGGCGCGTGCCCGGTGCGCTAAAGTACTCTCTTTGTCCTTTTGAATAGAGAGTACCAATCGTATTTGTAGGATCAGAGTCCCTCTTACAGACGGTACTCGAGAGAGTTCTCGGAATGAGGAATCGGGGCTTTCCGGTGCGACGATGGTTTGATAGCTGAGTGCAGTAGCGGCCATGACACATGGGTAGGGCGATGCAACGGGAACTGCCACGCCCATTTGTATCTCAAGGTGCTACTGCAGCACAAAGAAGACCGAAGGCTGAGAAGAACCGGTGGGTTGCATCAGAGTCCCTTGCACCAACAGAGCCCCTGATACAATGAGGTCACCACTGGACACGGTCGGTACACTTGTGATAGCTCGGACAGACGGCACCACAGAGCGGCCTTTATTGGGCCACTCCATGCACCGCTGCATTCCGTGCCGACGCTCTCGTGCGCAACCCACCCCTTCCCTTGGCACAGGGCTGTACACCGGGAGGGAGGGCGTGGCTTCTGCAAACAGTTCGTCGGGCGTCGTGTCGTACAGCCGCTGTCTGTGGGCTGTGGGTGTCTATCGGGAGTGGCGGAGGAGTGCGGCGCTGCTTCGTGGGTCAGAAGGGGAAATTTGGTGCCGTGTTCACTGCTTGGGCCTCAATGCCCCCCCCCCCCCGCGCACCCACAGACACTGCTCCCTGCACATAGGCCGGGTGATGTCAGCGCAAATCTCTTTGGGTGGTCAATGCGTACCAGGCAGTCCCAGAGCCAAAAAACCCACTCAAGGAAGTTGAGTTTTTGTTTTACCGGATGTTTTGCCGGAAATTTTCCTTTGTTTTTTCGAGCTCAAAAGTGGAATATTTAAGGAAACTGACATTTCAAATGAATTTTCCAGTTTTGGACTCTATGGTTTACCCTAAAAGGAAATTGTCTTCTTCCCCATCAGGGGATCGATGCATCTGACATGGTCTAACCGGGTACCACGATGATGGGGGGAATCGCCCCCACTCCCCCCGAATGGTGCCGTTTGAGCTGTCACGTGTCTGTTGGGTGAAGCAGGGTCAGCACATCAGGCAGCACATGCAGTTCGCAAGAGGGAGAAAACGGCGGAAGGCGCCTTTCGCAAAAGGTTGTGGGAAGATGGTGCAGGTGACCATCGTTGCGGTAGAGAGAGGGCTAGATCGTGATCAAAGGCAGCACATACATACCCCCCCCCCGACCCACCCTCCCTTCCCTCCCTCCCCTGCCCCTCCCCCTTCCACAACCCCCGTCCCCATCCCACCCCAAGCCCTGCCCCCCTCTCTGCCGTGCCGTCCGCACACCCCGGCCCCCCACTCCACTACCCATGCCCCCAGCCCTCGCCCCAGCCCTCCGTGTCATGCCCCACGTCCTCCCCCAACAGCGCCGGGCCGGGGGCCATGGCGCCGTGGGGCCACAGCCGCTGGGAGGCAATGGTCCCTGCCACCCCCTCCAGGACGCCCCAGTGCACCCCCGCGACGCAGCCCCACGGTGAGCCCGGGTCCGGGGACCTCCGCGGCGGCAGGGGGTACGTGTGGTTGCTGTCCTCCGGGGCCCAGGGCTGGGGGCCGGACAACGCCTGCCCAGCGAAGTGCGCGCGATTCACAGGAACAGGAAATGCGCAGGGGAAGGGGGACCCCGCGTGAGCGTGGGCGGTGTGAGGGAGGGCTGGGGTGGAGTGGGGCTGCTGGGAGAATGCCGCGGGGCACAGGGTGAGGGCAAAGGGGCAGCACGATGCATCTGCAGACCACTAGACCGCACCCCGATGCTCCCACCACAAGTCACCCCCACCACAAGTCACCCCCACCACAAGTCACCCCCACCACAAGTCACCCCTACCACAAGTCACCCCCACCACAAGTCACCCCTACCACAAGTCACCCCCACCACAAGTCACCCCCACCACAAGTCACCCCCACCACAAGTCACCCCCACCACAAGTCACCCCCACCACAAGTCACCCCTACCACAAGTCACCCCCACCACAAGTCACCCCTACCACAAGTCACCCCCACCACAAGTCACCCCCACCACAAGGCACCCTCACCACAGGTCACCCTCACCACAAGTCATCCCCACCACAAGTCAACCCCACCACAAGTCAACCCTACCACAAGTCACCCCCACCACAAGTCACCCAGTGTACACCTGTGGCAGTGTGTGGCAGTGCCCCAGTCTGTCGTGTGCAATCCTCATCCAGGACGTGCAGGTTGTCTTGGCTCACCAGGCGACCCAGTGCAACAGTGGACTTGTCTGGGGTCCACTGCAAATCCTGAATCCCGAAGGTTGGGTGCGCAGATGTGCAGCCGGGCCAACACGGGGCCTTGGGCAGAGCGCGCGCGCAGTGAGGCTACTCTGCCCGCCCCCATACCCCTGTGCCTAGTGAGCTCAGGAGCAGGAATGATGAAAGTTCACGTCCATCAACGGAATGTTGTCCTTTAACAGAAATCTGTGGGGCGTTTTCGCACAGCGTGGGCACAGCGCCAATGATTAGGTTGTTTACCCCAGGAACACCCCGAAAACCACCCACCTACAGAAGCATGCATGATCAATTCAAAACAGCATCTGGGGTGCAGAATTCAGGGCCCTGGGACCCGTGGCAAGCATCAGACTATCCCTGGTGTACCAGCAGGGGCTGTAGGGTGCAGAATTCAGAACCCTGGGACCAATGGCTGCCGGTGGTGGAAAACAGCACGTGGTGCACCCCTTGTCACCATGGAAAAGGTGGTGGTTGGGCAATGAAAGGTGCACACATCAACATTGAGTGGCTTGCTGCAGGTTTGGATGGAGAAATGGATCAAACCCACTTGCACATGCAAACCTCAAAGGGGAACACATTGCAATATGAACAAATAATTTTTTTCTGAAGAATTTCAATGCAGTAGCAAAGCAAAATGTCTTTCAGAACTCATAACGCGTAATGTGTAATGATGTGTAGTGAGTAATGTGTAATAATGGCCAATAATGGCCAACCAACGACGGTGAAATGCAATGAAAATGAAACATGGTAATAAAATGCACGTTTAATCACAGTTGTCTCCTTGCTGTCTGTTTGGGAGTTAAGATGCTTACGTACCCGGCCTAATACACATTGCACAAACGCAAGAAAAGCTATTGAACATGATAGGGCTCAAAAGGTGCATGAGTGTACTTAGGAAGTTGGCCTCAGTGAAGGTGAAGTGAAGAGAACCCTTTGAGAAACAAGCAACATGGAAATGGTCAAGCAAATGGTTGACAAATGCAATGAGGTGTTGCATGAAAGAATGGGTGCCCACGCATAGCTATTGCTGCAGTATGCAAAATGAACGGATGGGTCTTCAATGCATCGACAAGCCCAGGGGATGTCCCACTATTCAATTGGAACCCGGTTTGCAAAAGCACAAAGCACTAGTAATTCCCGGGTTGAAAAAGTACATTATTAGCATTCTAATGGCAAAGGCTCTCTGGTAGGAAGGAAATCATATTCAGGAGCAATAGTCCATGGGGCTTCTACCCATTCCAGCCCCCAAACTCACCCAAACTCACCCAAAATCAATGGCAAAGGCTCTCTGGTGTTTGCTCACAAGTGGTTTAAACATGATTTACAAACAGGTTGAGCACAACACCAAAATGCCACTGTTGTCTAGGTGGCAATTGCCCGTCCTCCCATCCTTTTTCCGTAAGAGGTTAAGCATTCGAACCCAAAGAAAATCCAATCCTTAGACAAAGCAGTGACTCGCTGCCTCTGCCAGCGACAAAAACAAAGGTTTCAACCAATTCTACCTCAAGTGGCTTCCATACGGCCTCAAACAATGTTCCAGTGCTCCAATCAACATGGACATGGAATTACATACAACGCTTCAGCACAGGCCTCGAAAACATGATTCGGCGAATAGGTTTGCTGCCACACCAAACCGAAGACTAAAGAGCCCAACGAGTGCACAAGACAAATTCTCAAACGGCCATTCCCTGGATGCCTGACTGCCAGTTCCCTGTCCGATGTGTTGGCTTTCATTGTCCCTTAAACCTTCTAGTGATCTAGATGGAGGAATGCTCTACGTCGTCAGGCAATTGTGACTCGATTAGGGGGCAGAGCAAACGAAAGCGGCCAAGAGCAGTAGACCAAGCCAGCAAAACCATTGGAAGAGAACACAGCTATTGGTTTCTGTAGAACAGTGAGCACATGAAGATGCATCATCTCACACACACCTCCCTTCATTAGCGTGCAGTTGTTGATGTACCTCCCCCCCCCATTGTAACAGTTACGCAAAAGTCCCAAATTAATCCAAAAGTCCCAAATTAATCCGGTCCCTACGCCTACTGTAGCTTGCACAAGGCCGTACCTTGCGTGTACCACATACATGGTGAGCTGGTGCAAGAAAGGGGAATTTAATGCATCAATATTCCCAACTTTAGTGGGTTCAAGTGGGTAAATACTCACAATAAATGTGTCCATGACCCTATGTAACTGGCAAATTTGTCACCAAACCCATGTCTTATGTGGCCGCACTGCATGGACCTCCATGGACCGACTGCACTGACGTGTTGATACTGCGCTGGTCCTGATTCCCCGCGCCGCCGCAGGACGTAGACGAAAGGGTGGGTGGGCGGGCCTGACTGCCTTTAATGAAAAAGGTGACTGTCGGAGAGATGGAGAGAGAGATGAGAGTGAGGGGGGGAGGGTGCAGGGGATGCTGTATGTGCTGAACCTGCTTTACTTCGAGGGCTATGTAACTATGGTACCAAATCAAAACAAGTACGAAATGAATACCGTCCCTACGCCCGCTGCAGCTTGGACAACGGCGTAGCTATACAAGTGGGGGGGGGGGGGGGGTACAACTCAGTCGGCACCACTGGCTAGCATAAGCGTACATGTGCACCATCCCGGACCAAGGTCAATCAGCATTGGTTAATGCGCCCCCCACATTCCATTGTGCAGATCCGGATATTCCCCATGCCCTCGCTCCCTTGCGCAAGTTTCCAGAACTACAGCGGGTAGCAAATGTTCCGGCCTATTCAGCACAGCAGTCACCTTCGGGGCTGACGAGTCCATTAGTTTTGCCATCTGGGGTGGGGTTGAGTCAGCAATATGGCTCACAAAATCGGGAAGCGACAAGGGGTATCACCCCATGGGTCATTCAGCATGCACTCCACCATCGTAAAGAGAGGCTCTCTCGTTCTAAGGTACTTTCCTTGCCAGCTAGATTTTTTAGTTTGATACGAATAGCCTCCAAAATTGCTGCAGCTTGTGAAGCATTGTAGGGCAGTGCTCTCAGGAACCTAAAATTATCACAATACCTCAGCCACATGCCATCGCGCAAGGAGGGACCCGGGAGTTTTGTTTTTGCGTAATGAATGAGTACAAGACTGGCAAGTTGTGCAGAACAACAACCTCCGGTGGGGATGCCCATGTTTTGGCTAATTATCGATCATAGGTTCAAAAAGCAGTTGCTCACGAACGTGTCCAGCAGCACAAAGTGGACCACATCAGAGAATGTAAAGCAATGGAAAAAATATGGTGAACCTTTGGAACAGTTATCCAGCTTGCGATTTCCATCTTTTGTCATGAAAAAAAAGCAGAGTGTTCTCCTTGTTGTTTTTTGTTCCACAATTCGTGCAGCCAGCAGAGTGCTGGCATGGGGTCCTCTGTGTGTATCCCAGGAAACATTTCCCTTATGTGAAATTCCAACCATTTACACTGAAAACGTGGCGGCGGAGCATGAAGATGGGACAACCACCGTGAGATTGGGTGCGGGATGCCACTCATTCTCACAATTTCCGCAGCGTGATTGCTGTCTTCCATAACAGCGATGAACACTCTCCCATGAGCGTACTTAACCCTTTTTTTTTTGCTTCCGCCAGTACAATGTACGGCCCCTTTTGGGGGGGCGGAATCATGGCTATGCCACGGTCCGTAATGGTCTGACATGCCGGTCTGTTTGAGGCGTCGAACAACACCCCTCGAATTTCCGGTATCGGTACATTCCACCATCAGGGGATGCCTCTGGGCGTCATCCCTCGACGCTTTTCCTCGATGGATATCGTTGACCTGGTCCTGTCTCTCCCTCCCACTCACTTCTCCTCTGCGCTGCGTTTCACCGCTACTTCGTGCTCCTCCCTTTTTGACCCCTTCCCTCACCTCTTTAGCCTCTTTAGCCTTGACCCACAGGGCCCATGACCTTACTTCAACGGTTGTACGGGTGCTTGTCCCGGATTCGAACCTCTTGTGCCTTCATGATGGCTCTCTTTTCCTGCAACTTGTACTGAACGAGCAGTTGGAAAAAGTTTATTTTTGTTTGACCGTGGGGAGTCAGGGTTCTTGCACAGATCGCTGGGCTGGGCCCGCTCACTGAACCCTCAACAGTGTCCTCCAACGGAGGCCTGAAAGATGGGGCAGTTGATCATTGTACAAGCCCGGACTGCCCACTGTGACAAATCCCGTTACGAAAAAATACCTGGTGCAAGAAAGGGGAATATAATGCACAAATATCCCCAAAATCAGCGTTATGTGGGTTCAAGTGGGCAAACACTCACAATAAATGTGTCCATGACCCTATGTAAATGGCAAATTTGTCACCAAATCCATGTCTTATGTGGCCGCACTATATTTGTACCGAATCAAATTAGGTCCCAAATTAATACGGTCCCAACGCCCGCTGTAGCTGGGACAAGGGCACAGCTTTTACAGGGGGGGGGGGGGGGGTAACGAAAAACGGAGAAACCTGACAGACTGGTGAAGCACTTTTACAGTACTTTACTGGAGAGCAGCAGGTGGCCTGTTTCCCAGCTGCAAATGTGTTGCAAACTGGCAAGACTCAAGGTCTTGCTTGGGCCTGATCGTGGGTCGGGATCACTGTTCACAAGTAAATTCGCAGGCCCGCAGAGCGGTGGCTCAGGCGGTGGCCTCTCCCTGTTCCCCACCACCGTGCCCAACGAGCAATTAGGTCCGTAAAAAACACGGTCCGAACAGGAGTGTGCGTTGGTCACACCGTTCGGTGCGGGCGACAACATTGTGAAATGCTGTAACACATCCCCGGGCACAAGAGAACCAGCCCATTCAAAGCACAATACGATGGAGGCTTCCGATTCCGATTCCGATTCCGAGGCTGTCCAGTGCTACGATGATCCCACAAATAACGGTGGTCATGGATCTGGCACGTCGTAAGGATTAGCTGAGTCTGGAACCGGGTGATGCAGTGGGAGACTGCCACGCCCGTAGGCTTCAGTAGTGTGCACGAGGCACGTAAAGACCGTAGGCTGAAGAAGACAGCGGTGTCAAGACTGAAGGCTGAGATGAATCGGCGGGTTGCATTGCATACAATATCAGTACCAGAGAGGGAGGGGGGGGGGGCGACATTCAGGCATAGCTGGTCACGATTCACTACAGGGCTGAGAACACTGCGACCCCATTTCCAGTTTAGGGTGAGTGGGGACGGCGACACACAGACAGGGCGGTCCTTAAGAGAAAAAAAAAGCTGTCCGCTTGGGCAGTTTTGCAAGAAGACCACATGTAGCTCATATGTTCAACCATGGTTGGTAGCGATTGGCTGTTGGCGGTTGGTGGCGATTAGCGGTTGGCAGTTGGCGGTTGGCGGCGGTTGGTGGCGGTTGGCGGTTGGTGATTGGTGGTTGCTGGCGGTTGGCAGCGGTTGGCGGTTTGCCGCGGTTGGCGGTGGGCGGTTGTTGGCGGTTGGTCCCTTGAGGCGGTCCTTAAGGGTGGTCCTTAGCAAAAAAAATGGGGCCCTTAAGGACCGCCCTGCACACAAAAGAACACGCTGTGATGATCCTGATTGCTGACAATGCAATGGAGGCTTTCGGAGTAGAAGCTGTTGTTGCGGTCCCACGTCATGGGGAGGAGTTGAACATGTTCCCGGGCTTGGGGCCATTCTTGACACAGCATTGTGCTGCATGCTGCTGTCAATGTACAAAAACGGGCGGTCACCTCTGCAAATCTTGACTGCGGCTTAATCAGAGAAGAGGGCTCAGGCAGGACAAATCCAAAAACAAACCGAGTCAAACAACTGGCCACTGGGATGGGACTGTGAGGAGCCACTGCTCCACAGAGCACTGCATTCCAAACCAATTTGCAGGGGACGTGGCCGCGCAGAAGTGGCAGCCCGATCCGGCTCAGGCACCTTCAGGACTTACAGATTTGATGGGACAGCACTGTCCTCCATCAAATCATGGTCTAGGTACAGGGTGTTGTACAAAACATGCACAAACCCCACACCCCATGCCCTGCCTTGGCCCAAAAGACATCACAGTGCCCGTTGGTGTCGCTATCAGAGTCACTAGGACCACTTTTTTGTTCCGCCCCACGATGTTTTCTTCTGCCCACATTGTGTACTCCCCCTCCAACCCCCGTTTGAAAGTGCCATTAAATCCAGGTTTGTCACAGGTCCCGTAGTCGAGGGACATCATTCCCTCACATCGTGCTTTACAAATGTGCCCACCATTGCTGCAAGATACATCGCAACAGCCCCTCATTTCCCCAAACCTGTAGCCCGAAACAGCGGTTCTGAAGCCTGGTACCAAATTAAGTACCTCATTAAATAGGTCCCCCCCAAAAAAACGGTCCGAACGGAAATGTTCTTGTTTTTTGCCTCAGACTCACAAGTTCATCGTAAGTGCTCGGCCAGACGGGCCGGATCAGTAATGACAGTGTAAGTACAACATATGTTGCCCCGTGCGATTCCTGGGTCGCATACCACCTCTGGTGGTGGGACGTATATTTGAAACTCATCTGTAGCCTGTCACTCACTCATGCAGTCGGGACGGAAATGTTCGTTGGACACATGGGGGGGAGGGGGGCTAGCGACAGCCGCGTGGTGGTAGGGGTACGGCAGGCATGGACACGCGTCTGGACACACCAGGAAAACGCACCGAAGGGGCTCTGAGCCCCTGCACCAGCTAATGCTAATTTTTTTTTTGGTCCAGACCAAGGTGAGCTGGCGTATCCTGCTCATCATCTGGCACTCGAGACAACATCTCGGAGTCAAGGTTCAGAGCAGTCGACTGTAGTAGGATCTGACACGTCGTGAGGATTAGCGCAGTCTGAAACCGGGTTGTGCAGTGGGAGACTGCCACGCCCGTAGGCTTCCCAGTGTACATGAGGCGCAATGACTGTGGGCTGAAAAGGACAGCGGGGTGAGGGCTGAAGGCTGGGATGAACCAGCGGGTTGCATTGCATATAATATCAGTACCGGGGAGGGGGGGGAAGACGACATTTAGGCATGGCTGGTCACCATTCACTACGGGGCTGGGACTCTGGACTGGGGGGGGGGGGGGGCAAGAACACAAGCAGGGTTACGGGGCGCTGGGGTTTGGAGGAAGGCACAGCTCAGTATAGTGTATCTCGTTCCCCTCGCTCAAACTGCTTCAGCCGACTATGCCAGTTTAGCTCATTCATGACTTCCGTGTTTCACAGTACGAATGCTGTGTTTACCTGGTTTGTTTTTCCTGTGCAATACAAAGGTCCAGGCATGCAATATGGGATGACATTGTGTGTCCTACCTGCGCTGCTTGGTTGGTTTCGGAAAGTGCGTCAGTTCTCGAGCTTGTGCGAGTTTGTGAGAAAGTGGGCTTGGCATTGTGCTCGTATTGACAAAGCTGGACGATGCCCGGGCTGGGCCATTTCTTACTGATTACCAATATTGGGACCCCTCATCAACGCTTGATCAGGAGGGCACTAACAAAGACTGACACGGACAAGAGGAGCAGAGCGTGCCACGGCTGAGGCAGTAAATGCCTGAAAAAGGCGGGGAGGCAGACAAAGGGCAGGCAGCAGAACGCACCACCTGCACCAGCTAATGCGAATGTAGGTACAGAGGAAGGAAGGAAGGCACAAAAGAACGGCTGACCCGCGGCTGAACTTCATCCAATCAATGTACAGGATTGATGATTTATTTTGGGTTCAGACTAAGATGAGCTGGTGTAGCCTGCTCACTTCACAGTACTTGAGATAACCTCTCGGAATCAAGGGTCAGAGCTGTCCAGTGCTACGATGATCCCACAGTGGCGTGCTAGCGGATCTGACATGCAGTGAGGATGAGCTGAGTGTGAAACCAGGTGATACAGTGGGGGAATCCTTGCACTGCGCGCGCACGTCGTGCGCACTGCGCGCTACTTTTAGAGTAGGTCCTCCCTCAAGAACCCCAAGGCACACCCCTTCCAAATGCCCCCAAATTTAGGTCACCCAAACTGCTAACCCAAGCTACAGACAAATGCAAGCTACCTTCCCCTCACATAAGACATCATGCAAAATGCGGAAAGACACACACATATCCTCTTGTCTGTTCAATTGTCAACTAAATACAAAATCAGAATGCTTCGGAGTGGCGGCATTTGAAAGCTCACTGACCCTAATAGCTAGTGCCAAGGCCTCATATGTGTCCACCTCATCCTCCACTGGACCGGGGGGGCAAAGTGGCTTGTAGGAGGGAATCCACGTCAAACTCCGGTTTCCACTTGTGGTACAACCACGCATCCTTATCAGCAGTGATGCGGCCTCGCATAGGGCATTCGACCGGGGAGTCCGTCACCCCAACTCAAGGGCCTACACCAAAGTGTGGGAGTCCATGGTGGGGATGAGCAAAAAAGTGTGAAAGGGGGCGGAAATGGGTGAAAGTGGGTGAAAATCCAAAAATGCGATATCTCCAATGTGGAAGAAGCATCAAAACCTACGCTAGGGGCAACATTGATGCGCCCTAGTATCACAAAGTATGGGCCTCCAGTACGGCTAGACGCCCAAATAGTTGCACTGCGCGCGCAGTGCGCTTAAGGCGCCCCCAGTGGGAGACAGCCACGCCCGTAGACTTCCCAGTGTGCAGGATTGATGTATTGCCGTTGCCCCCCCCCCCCCACCACCACCACAGACTGTCCCTCCCCCTACATACAACTACTGTGCACTGATCCTGTTGTGGAAAAGCTAACATTAATTGCTCAACTTTGGTGAAAGTAAACCCAGGTGCCCTGGTATGGCCCCAAGGGACGCAGTGTGGCAGCGTACGGCAGGATTTCCATCGCCCACTGCCCTTTGCATTGCAATGGTGAACCGAGGGTACCCCACTGCCCACTGCCTCCTCAAGTACGGCAGCGTACTGACAGAGTTCCGCTGCCTGCTAGCAAGTGTGGTAGTGTGCGGAAGGGATTGCACTGCCCACCGCCATCCCTGCAGCATGGTAGCATACGGACAAATTCTACTACCCACTGCCCCCTCTGAGGGTGCCTCAGTGCACCGCGCGCTCAGGCAGACGTGTCAAGTAAACTGGTCAAGTCAAGTACCAGTTTGCTGCACCACTTTTTCAGGCAAGAACGCAGTGACAAGGATCACGATAAAACGCGGTAATGGCAGAATGGGTGCTGCTATGGTCATGCTGAGCGCTCATAGGGGGAACCCTTGCACTGCGCGCTACTTTTAGACTAGATTCCCCTATGAAGAACCCCCATACCGACCCCTTCCAAACACCCTCAAAATTAGGCCATCCTAGCTACCCATATGCCCCTAAATTTAAGTCACCCCAACTACCATAGCTCAAGACAAATGAAAGCTGCCTTCCCTTTAAATAAGACATCAGGCAAAATGCGGAAAGCCACACACATATCCTCTTTTTTGTTCAATTGAAAGCTCACTCACCGTACCAGCTAGTCCCAAAGCCGCGTATGTGTCCACCCCATCCTCAACTGGACTTGGGGGGGGGGGGGGGCAAAGTTTCTTTAGCAGGGAATCCACGTCAACCTCTGTTTTCAACTTGTGGTACAACCACCCTTCCTCATCAGCAGGGATGCGGCCTCGCATAGAGCATTGGGACCGTGGTTTGGCAAAAACCGGGCAGTCTGTCACGTCAACTCGAGGGGCCACGCCAAAGCTTGGGAGTCTATCACCCCAACTGAAGGGCTCATACCAAAGTGTGGGAGTCCATGGTGAAGATGAGCAAAAAAAAAAAAGTGAAAAGGGCGGGAATTGGGTGAAAGTGGGTGAAAATCCAAAAATGCCATATCCCCCATGTGGAAGAATCATCAAAACCTATGCTAGGGGCAACAATGATGCCCCTAGTATAACAAAGTATGGGTCTCCAGTACGGCTAGACACCCAAATAGTTGCACTGCGCTAAGGGCACTCCCATAGCCGATGGCAACACACTCCAGGAAGGATGAGAGACCCACAACAGTGGCAAGCACGTGTTCTCCTGGGGTGCCTCTCAGGTAAAAGACACTACTGCGGGACACCAAAAGGTCAGCATTCATTGCCATCTGTCCTGTGGAAAACACGGGGGGGCAACTACAATCGGTCCTGATGCGACCCACCCCCCAGCTATCTGTCAAAAATTGCCGGGGGGGGGAGGGGGCAGTTGGGGCGGGGGGGGGGGGGGGGTATTGGCAGCTCGGCCGGGGGGGGGGGTGCGTGTGACCCACTACTACCACATGCATACCTCAAGGGTGTGTGTGTGTCTAGGGGAATGGGGGCATAGGGGTATGTGGGCAATAATAGCGATTTCTCGTCTTTGCCCGTCTTTGCCCGGAAGAAAGTCTTAAGGACCAAAGGCATAGTACCGCCTTCAACTTAGCATGGGACAAAAATTTTGGGGCTGTTGGCGCCATGGCCCCCGCACCGCTATCTTTCAAAACTCGGGGGAGGGGGGGGGTCACATACAAGGACCGGGCCTTCCCCCCCCCCCCCCGTGGTGAAAAGCAAAGGAGGCAAAACCCCAACGTTCTTGATTCCACCCCCACACAACAATTGGCCACCCATTTGTGATGCTAAGGTCCCGATGACCGCTTTTGGGCAACATTCCATGGTACCACCGTTCTGCGCCAACCTGGCCTCAGTCGCACCACGCGTGAGGCACCCTCTGTGGCGTGACACTGAGTGGTGAGCAGGCGGAGAGGCAAGGAGGGTGCCGTACGGGCGGTGCGCGCAGTGCACATGGTGCACCAGGGCACATGCGTTTGGCCGCATCCATGTACCCTGATGCGCATGTTTTTTTCTGTCTTTTTTTGTTCTCAGATTTACGTGTGTCTCGTAAGTGCTCGGTCTAACGGACTGGTTCAAGCATGACAGACTAAGTACAACATGTACCCTGATGCGCATGTGCGCTGCACGTCACCCCCTCACTCCGTTCCAAGTCCTGGGGCTATGTTGTGCAGCGTGGCATAAAACTCGGGATACTTGAATGACGCGGCATGCGCCGCGGGCGGTTGGCACCCTCGAGGGGTGCCAATCACACATACACGTAGCCAACAGAGTCCATCTTTTGGTTATTTTTGGGGGGCTAAGTTTTTGGTAACGGAGCAAAGGGGGCGCCACCCTTGCCCGCCACCATGCAGCACAATGCAACGGGAAAACTGGTGTGAGTTGCACCATTCACGGTTTAGTCAAAGGGCGGGACAAAGGGCTGTAGTGCGATCCAACCAAGAGCCATCACAAACCTATTGGGAAATTCGTCCCAATTAAACACCACATCTTTGACAGGAACATGGCCAGACTGTGCAAGAAATAGGGGCCTGCAATGGAACACATGGTTTGGATCTCGCGACCCACAAGGTGGGAAAAGACCGCAATCGTTAAAAGAAGCTGAATTTTTGGTTAAAATCTTTTCCGGGTTTCTTTTGGGCAATATTTGCCCCGCGTGATTGTCCCTTGGACTGCACACTCACATGCACTCGCACACAACTCCACAGGGCCACATGCAGAAAATGTCACACAGAAAATCGCGATTATGATCCACCAATTCGCAATTTTGGCAACACATTTTTAGCGCTTTTACTTCTTGAAACACGGTGACACAGCCACGCCGCAGCGAATACAGAGACAAATGTCAAATATTGTGACGGGTACCACGCACACAACTCAGAACAGACACAGCGCACCCAACTCCCTCACTGACACAGCTACACACTCACGCATGCACGCCAGGCCATTGTTTACAGGCCGCCTGGGGGGAGGGTCGTTTGGGCAGCCCTGGGCAGCCCCGGGCGACCCCCCCTACCCCCCCCCCCACATCAGAAAAACTGTCCCCCGGAGAAAAATGAAATGTATTAAAGATTCGTCGGAAAATTGGAGGCCGATTTGAGGTACACAACCTCTTTTCTCAGCGTCTGAGCCCCTGCCTACAGATGAAGGGTGATCTGGTGACACGATTGCCTCGAAGACAGTCGTACCCCAACACCAACCCCCTCATTGTGCGTTCGACCAGCGATGTTTCGCCGTCCGGCCAGCGGGTGGTCATTGGGCAGTGTCTCAAGCCAAAGAGCCCCGTCTGACCGCGGGTTGGTCGTTGGACGTGACCATCAGCAATGCTGCAGCGCAGGAGGGGGGGGGGGACCTGTCGCCACGTTGGGCCGGGGGTTGCAGAACGCACGCGCATGCGTGGAATCAACAGATGTTCCGCTGGTTGGGACGTCGAGGCCTCTGTGATATGCCATCCTGAAGTTCTGTTTGTGCCGCCCTTTGAGGCCGGGCTTTAGTACTGCCGTGGGCTTGGGCGCCCTGGAAATGCTGGGAGACTGCATCAACATGCGGCTGCTGCTGTCGGACAGCAGTGCATCGGTGGGTTAGAGGGGGGCTCTCTCTCTCTCTCCCTCTTGTTTTTGGTCCAGACGAGAGTGAGCTGGTGTGCCCTGTTCCTCATACCGGGGGAGGGGGGGGGCTGGCGCGACAAAATCTGTGCCACTTCTGAAAAATGAGCGAGCAAATCATGTTTGGTTCCCAATAATTGCATGAGAAACATTGGGCGCTTGCAATGCCTCACGTATACCTCCACAAATCCTTCAAAACACCGAACAAATTGCGTACAAAAATGAATTGCAGAAATTCTAGCTTGTATAACCCCTCCCCCCGGGTATGGTACTCAAGACAAGGGTCAGAGCTGTCCAGTGCTACGATGACCCCACAAATGACTGCGGTAGCGGGTCTGGCACGTCGTGAGGATTAGCTGAGTCTGGAACCGGGTGATGCAGTGGGAGGCTGCCTCGCCCGTAGGCTTCCCAGTGTGCACGAGGCACAATGACTGTGGGCTGAAGAAGACAGCGGGGTGAGGGCTGAAGGCTGAGATGAATCGGCGGGTTGCATTGCATACAGGGGGAGGGGGCTACAACATTCAGGCGTAGGTGGTCACTATTCACGACGGGGGGTGAGAACACTGCGAGCTGAGGGTGAGTGGGGACGGTGACACACGGAAGCAGACTGGGGAGGAAGGACGTACACAAGCAGGGGTACGGCGCGCTGGGGGGTGGCATTCCCTTGGGTGAGGAGGTCCCTCTAGCGGCATGGTCCTCACAAGAAGGGCAGTAAAAGTCGTTCAGAAAAGAAGTTTTCAATTAAAAAACGAAGTTGTTCACAGAAGAAAGGGTCAAAATTGAAACTTTCTTCTTTGAACCGCATTATAATTCCGGGAGGTACGCGGGGACGAGAGCCCGAACCAGCGCATTGCCCCCACAATGCACCAAACGCTGCACCCCACGGAGCCCAAATCCGGGCGGATCGTCATCCAACAGGGGTGCCCCACGCCGTGTGGTGCATGACAGGCCGGGGGAATGCCCCCCCAACGCGCCGCACAGTGTATCATTAAGCTCGCGGACTCCAGCCGCAGGAGTTGATAACCCACTTTTACCCCCCACCCCCCTTGTCCAGGACGCCGCCGCACGCGACGCTTCCCTCACAGCCCCGGGGGAACGGACCCCGGATTACTAGACAAAGGATGCAGAGATGAGGGCATATGAACCACAAAACGACCAAGGAACTGCCAGCAGGGATGCATGTCAGGTCTGCTAAGCAACAGGCTCGGCGTGCCACTTTTTCTGACGCGAGTATTTCACCTTAAAGAGCTGCACATGCTCAACAGGGGCCACAGGAATGGGCTGTCCAGCTGCGCGTTTGGCGGCAGGCTTGGCTGCCACCTGGGCAGCACGTTTGGCTGCACACTTGGAAGGTTTGGCACGAGGTTTGGCAGCTTTGGGGGCAGGTCTGGCAGCAGGTTTGGCAGGGGGCTCCAGCCCCTGTGGCAAGCAATTTGCCTCAGGAACATCGCGGGTGAAATACAATTTTCTGTTGGCAAAAATATTTGCCAAGCCCCATACACTACGAGTAGTCCTTTGCCCAGACAATCTCAGTGTCGGACGCACCGTCACTGCCTTCTTCGCCACCACTTGGGAGACCAGTATCGAAAGACGTCTGCGATGACACATCAGAATCTGTTGTAGTCTGTGAGGGTTAGGGTTAGGGTTAGTTACCCTGACAGTACCTCGTCCAATCAGCAAACACGCAGGAGAACCTCAATACCCAATCTTCTGAGAGCACTTGGAACATGCAAAGTGACGGTTCCCTCGCCCTCCCCCCCCCCCCCGCTTACTAGACAAGGGCGCTTACTGGACAAAGGGGGGTGGGGGGTACAATGAGGCTGATGGCATTTGGCTCCCTGCGGCGGGTAATTGCTGAGGTGGCCTCATATTCTGAACGACCTGTGTTGTACGAATGAACGATACGGAATACAATAATATCACAAATGTATCCTTTTGTTTGGGGGTGGGGGGGGGCAGACCGAGATGAGCTGGCTTGGCCTGCTCATTGTACGGTACTTGAGATAACTTCTTGGGATCAAATATCAGGTACACAAAAGAAACTGTCTGATCCATCTGAAACATTGACCGAGAATGCAGGATGCACCTTCGCTTGAACCAGACTTCAGTTTGTGCACCACCAAACTTCAGTACAACACTGTTGATGCCTGTCAAGGGTCAACCCACAATACTGGACCACCAAGCAGGGAAAGGTCTAACTGCGGGGGATCAATGGTCGGTAATGATTGACTGCATGTCCCCGCCATATACACTTTCAGCCGTTAGTCCGATCAGTGCAACGAGTATCAGCAATGTGTCCCCTTCTTGGTTCTAACTGCGCGGGGGAGGGGGGGGGGGGGGCTGGGTCATCTCCGGACCCCCCCCCCCCTTTTGTCACGATGTCCCTGACGAAACGGCCGCTTCGACTTCGGCTGGAAAGCCTGCCGCCATGCAGTCATGGATGCGTACATGGCACTGTAACGCATCGCACGAGGCATGGCAAGGCATAGAAACGGACCGGAGGCCACGGGAATGAGGGTGTCGGCCTTTCCGGGCACGTCACAAAAAGCACGTCGTCACGGGTGTCGTGCCACGAAAAGCACCCGGGGGCCCTTTTGGTGTCACGACATTTTCAGAATCGGGGAATTTTGTTTTTCTGGCTCAGACTCCCGTGTGCCTCGGAAGTGCTCGGTCAAACGGACCGGATCACGCTGACGGTCTAAGTACAACATGTGTGTCCCGTGTGAGCCACGGGTCACATGCCGCTTTCATATGTGGACTCTGGATGCCCGTCCCCTTTCAGGATCGGGGAATGCCCAGAGTGGCCTATCGTAAATGTTGTGACGTGTCACGATCCCCCCCCCATACCCCCCACCCCCGCGGGACTCGGACCCCCCGAGCGGCGACAAAACTAAACCCCCGCCACACAGCCAGTCCGCACCGGCTGTGCCTCAGCCGTCAGAGGTACGGCGGCCCTCTGCCCCTGGGGCCTCGCCGGCCCTCCGTGTCCCCCCCACCGCCAGGGAATTGCTTGAAGGGGCGGGGGTGTACCCCCGTGTGATATTCCGTCGGGTTGTTGTTCCTTTACGGGGCCCTGGACAGTCACCCGCTCGTCCCTTCGCATGTTGCGTCGGGTCGCTGCGTTCTGTCAGCCGCTGCGGCCGGTGCTCTTGTTGGTGTCGTTTCCGCGTTCGCGGAGCCCAGTCGTTGGTGTGCCGGGGCTGTGCTGGATGCGGCGGGATGTGCCGTTTGCGCGTCAGCGGCGCCCAATAATTGGCGTATTGGGGGTTGTGCTGGTTGTTGCCGGGGTCGTTTGACTGTTTTTGCTGCTCACGCGCCTCTGTCCACAGGCCATCCGTAGCCTGCCTCGCTGTGTTCCTGTGTGCGTGAGGCCCAGGTGCCCTGTTCCTCCACGTACTGTCCGGGCTGTCCACCATATGTCCTTTTGCCCCTCACGGCTGGTCTGCCCCTGATGGGCTCCCGCTCCTCCCCACTCCACTGACTCGACCCCAAACACATTCCCATACCCCAACACCCGCCCCAACCGCATTCCCAACCGCCAGTAACCGCCCCCCCCAACCGCTTCACACCCCCTGTGGCCCCTCTGGCAACCGCTCCGGGACTGCCCCCATGCCCTCCCCCTCAAGCAAAGCCCTGCCCACCACCCCTTTGCCACCTAAGAACAGTACCGGGCCGGTCATGATGTCCAGCACAACCGATCCCATGTCCGCTGGCATCGCCACGAACCCCAGAAGAGCCCGGATCGTGGCATGACCCACGCTGTCATAGGCCTTCGCACAGTCAACAGACACCCACACTACCGAAACACCCCCAGCCCTACCCGGGGGGTGCGGGGGGGTGCGGGGGGGATATGAATCTGTAAATTCTGGCGCGACAAAATCTGTGCCACGTCTCAAAAAACTGAGCGAACAAATTATGTACTGTTCCCAATAATCGCTCATGAGAAACAGTGGGCGCTTGCTGTTATTACCCACACAAATCCTGAAAAACACCGAACAAATTGCGGACGAAATTTGTGTACAGTGAAAAGCAGGAAGTCTAGCCTGGATAACCCCCCCCCCCCGCTTTTAAGATTGCGTCGGGTGGTTTCTTTACGGGGCCCTGGACAGTCACCCGTTCTTCGCTTCGCATGTTGCGTCGGGTCGCTGCGTTCTGTCGGCCGCTGCGGCCGGTGCTCCCGCTGGTGTCGTTTCCGCGTTCGCGGAGCCCAGTCGTTGGCGCACCGGGGCGGTGCTGAATGGGGCATGGTGTGTCAGCGGCGCCCAGTAGTTGGCGTATTGGGGGTTGTGCTGGTTGTTGTGGGGGTCGTTTGACGGTTTTTGCTCGCGCGCCTCTGTCCACAGGCCGTCCGTAGCCTGCCTCCTCCCGGTGGTATGCCAAGAGGAGCGCGCCGCCCACAAGATGGTCCCGCATGCACCGCCCTTCGAGACCTGCAGCAGCAGCTTCCGCAGCCGCCGGTCCGCCCAGAGGGCGGAGCTCTGGGCCTCGATCTGGTACATCCACTCGTCCGCGTCGCTCTGCAGCTCGCACACGCACTCGTACACGAGCTCGCCGCGCGCGCCCTTGCTGCTGAACGACAGCACGTCGACCGGCACGAGGCGGTGCCGGGGGGCGGCCTTCGTGGCGTCGAACGCGCGGTGGTTGCAGACGATGCCGCGGCCGAACGTGGCGGCGTACTCCCGCAGGGCCAGGGCCTGCTCCGGCCCCTGCCCGAGGCAGGCGTACGACATCATGTCCCCGAGATGGAGGGTGCCGCTGACGAACGTGCCGGCCCACAGCCCCATCGACACCGTCAGCCCCTCCAGCCCCGCCTCTCCGCAGTGCCGCGCGAACCCCTCGCGGATCATGAGCGCGGCCATGAGGCCGTGCTCCACGTGCGACGCGCCCTTGGGGAGGACGTTCCAGAGGATCAGGCAGTGGTCGTGCCCGACGGCCTGGAGCATGCCGCGCGTCGCGTGCGCGGCGTCCGCGGCGACGCGCGAGAACACGTCCGCGACGCGCTGGACGACCTCGTAGCTGACGGCCGCGAGGCCCGCGGCGCCCTCCTCCGTCTGGACGACGCGCGCGCTGAGGTCTGGACGGTACGCGCGGAGCTTCTCCGCCACCTGCACCATCAGGTCGACGACGCCGCCGTCGCCGCGGGGCTTGGGGACCGCGTCCAGCTCCCAGTTCACGACCCGCTGCGCGACGCCCGTCGCCTCGTGCATGCTGCGCTGGAGGGCGCGCGCGCGCCGCTGCAGCCGCCGGACCATGATGGCGGTGGAGCCGACGAAGACGACGGAGCAGGTCATGATCACCAGGAGGCTGATGACCGTCATCGCGGCCGCGGGGAGGCGGATCACCAGCGGCGTGAGCGCGCCGGGGCCGAGGGCCAGGTCGACGGTCGCGCGCGCGACGACGACGAGGCAGGACAGGGCGAACATGCGCAGGGGGCCCGCCAGGCGGTACTCCGTGTCGAGGATGAACGAGACGTGCGGGGCGAAGAAGGGGATGAGGAGGACGCCCGCGCTGGGCACGACCCCCCCGAAGGACCAGAAGGTGGCGCAGGTCATGAGCTGGAGGAACCACGTGGCCGCGAAGCGGGACACGGAGGTGCGCTTGGTGACCGCCATGTGGACGAGCGAGGCCAGCGCGCCGGCCATGAACGCGGTGGGGTACGGCAGGACCGTCTTCACGTGGGCCCACGGGAGGAACGGGAACATGAAGAGGCAGGTCCCGGCGCCCAGGAGGAGCTGGAGGTTGATGGTGAACAGCAGGCACTTGTGCTCGAGCTTGTCGTCGTGGTACGCCCGCTCTTGTTTGGTGGCGATGTGGCGGGCGAGCACCCCGTACCAGAGCTGCAGGGGGCTTCGGGGCGGCGCGGGCGGTGCAACGGAGGAGGTCGCGGAGGGCGCGCCGATGCTGGACGGGCGGCGAGGCATGGCCGCATCAGAGGATTCTGACACAAGGGGGGGGGGGGGAGAAGGCAATGCGTTGTTGTCGTGCCGGGCACCGCGAAGGCGGCGCTTTGTCTGCGCACCGTACGTCCTGCGCTTTGGCTGGCTTGCAAGCGCAGGAAATATCTGGATCACAGTATCCGTGGGGCCACGGAAAAATGGGGGGAGGAGGGGCACTGGGGGGAAACGGGGGGGGAATGTGGGGGAAAGGGGGGAAATGGGGAAGTGGCCTCAAAATGTCCCATTTTTCACGTATTTCCCCCTCATTCCCTTCCCCATTCCTCTCCTTCTTTCCATCATCTTGGCAAATCCTTTGCCACACAGTTTCCCTCATGTATTTGCAACAATTCCCCAGTTCCCCCCATTTCTCCCCAGTCTCATGACGGCTCGCTTACCTTTACCAGAGTAGTCCAAGGTCGGACTCTTGTGTGACTCCTGTGCCATTTTGCACAAGGTTCTCCACTCTCTGTCTTCCTGGAGCCGAATTTGGTCCCTTCCAGACCTAGTAACACTCCCAATCACCTCAGTTTCCTCCACCCCCCCCCCCCCAATTTTCCACCATACCCCCCCCCCCCCCCCCCGCGGTCCCATCTTCCCCATTTCCCAAAAATCCCACCAACTTTCCTCACGGGCCCTTTATAACAATTGGCACCCAAATGTCCGGTCAAAAAGTGGGTAACATTCACGGTACCCGGGGGTATCCGGAAAACGAGATACTTCTTTGGCTTGGGCTTGAGTACTTACAACAGTGAACTATGTGATACGTGAGGATCGGTTTATGGTGTGGTATGGGATGTACAAAGGGACGCCAGGCGTGCAGGGTAGTCCGCTGCACCGCTGTTGTGGCGTATGCCATGCGGGATGGCAGTGATGGTGGTCGTAAAAACACTTGTTTGAGCATCCCAAATGGTCCAGGATCCGCCTGTTCGGTCGTGGACTTGTTCCAGGAGCCATAGGATCGTGTACTGGTCCGTGGTCATGACTCCTTTGGCAGCAGTCATGATGGGCAAGCAGTCCATTTGGGTCATGCGTGATGCCCTCGGTCCGAATGAGTCGTGTCCACGTGTTATGGTCCGGCAATGCGGGATCTGCGATGTGCCGGAGGGTGTGGTCACATGAGGAAGCGCGCGTGTTGATGCGCTGTGGAGCCCTTGGCGCTGAGGTTCTGTCCCCGGGGACGGTGGTGTTGTCCAATCCAATCTGCCGGATGGGGGTAGCCAGCCCACACTGCACGCCCGTATGGCAGAAGGCATGTATGTGCGGTGGACCCTGCACTGCCTGCCACCGCCGCGCCTCCTTGATTTCCTCGTAGAGGTGCCCCCCCCCCCCCCCCGCCCGGAGCGATCCCTTGGCCCCCATTTGCCCCCAACAACATCTCAAACCGCACATCCGATTCCCGTTTCCATTGTTCCCAGTACTCGCAATGGCGTTGCCGGTGCCCCTGCCCCTGGGGTTGTTGTGGCAAAAAAACCCGTCTCAAGCGGGCCGGCCACTTGCGAGCAGCAGACTGGCCTCTATTGGACTCATCAAAAGCCAAAGGCGTTCATTTTCATAACATGGTCAAACTACGATTGGGCATCACCGTGCTCTGAATGTCCAACGACCTGCGCCAAAACAGGTTCCCCCGTGGAGCGGATGAACATCACACGTGTCCCAGGGGGAAACATGGTTGTGCTATCAAGTTCCATTTCAGTGAAAGTAAGCAAAATGTCCTGCCATGAGTGCAAGGGATGCAAGTGGTAGTGCCCCACAACACAGTCACCCACACAACAACACAATGAGCCGCAACGAAAAAATTTGGGTTGACCAAGTGACGGTCCCCCCTCCCCCTCCCCAGGGGAACGACAAGGGGTGGGGACCGACAAAGGGGGGGGGGGGGGGGGTATGAACAATACTACCTTTCACCCGGTTTCCAAGGGGCACAGAGGGCATGTTTGGCACGTTGCCGCAGCCACATGCGCCTTCGCTATCACATCACATCAGGGGACGGCAACCAACAGGAGCCCTTGCTGGGTACGGCAGCACAGGGGCGATCGGGAGTGCTGCGTACATGAGTTTACAGAGGAATGCAGGCATCCAAGTGGACGACAACTACGCAGCGTGGCAGTCAGGGCAGTCATTAAGGGGAAGAAGAAAAGAGTTCCAAAACTGCAGTTGCAAAAAGACCGCCTGTAGCTCATACGTTGAACCATGGTTGGTGGCGATTGGTGGTTGGCGGTTGGCAGTTGGTGGCGATTGGTGGTTGGCGGTTGGCAGTTGATGGCGATTGGGGGTTGGCAGTTGGCAGTTGATGGCGATTGGGGGTTGGCGGTTGGCAGTTGATGGCGATTGGGGGTTGGCAGTTGGCAGTTGATGGCGGTTGGTGGTTGGCGATTGGTGGTTGGTGGTGGTTGGTGGTTGGTGGCTGGCGGGTTGTGGTACTCGGGAGAACCCCATAATGCAGAAGGTACATTTAACCCCCCCCCCCCCCTTGCGCAAGCACATGGAAAATCAGGAAAGCGACGGTCAGACATGCTCATGCGCTTGGACAAGCCGGTGCACGCGACATGCGGTACCCAAAGAACATATGTCGCCAAAAACCTTTCCATACCTGACCCTAACCACAGATGTTGCAACAGGGCACTAGAACAATGTGTAGGCAAAGCTCATGTTCCGGAGGTCCTCACTGCCCGTCAGGGGCATCAGGGGCCGTGGAATAGAAGCCCTTTCCAACCTTGCGCCTCATCTTGAACAATGGCACATGCTTGCCCTTTGCGGCACGCCTCGGAGCAGGCTTGGCTTCAGGTTTTGGAATGGGTTTAGGCTTCTTGGGACAAAACTGTCATCAACAATATCTTTGCTGAAGAAAAGCTTGCCCTCATGAGTGGCAGGTACATGTTCACCTGACCGTAAACGCACTGCCGTTGTGCCTCCACAGCTGTGGTCCGCACTACTAGAGCGCCACCTCAAAGAGATGATGCACGACGACGTCCCACATAGCGAACCATGGCCCAGCTGACGAATGGGCAGCGTTCCTGTCCGCCCTGCCACGCGACCACCCAATCAAGCTGATCCAACCCTGAACGTGTGGGCTGCGGCAGATAGGCAAGGAGACAAGAAGCTCCCGGGGGGGGGCTCTTTTGAGCCCGAGGATGGTGGTGGTGGGGGGGGGGGGGTTCAGAAAATGGGCTCGCAAGTCCAAGAGCCAATTTTGTTTGTTTTGCTCCTCTGCGGATGGATGGAAAATTTTTTTGAAAAACATTTTACGCCCAGTTGTGCATGTTCAAAATGATCAGCGCGTCATGGGGCTCATTTTGACGTATGTGTGTTGGGGTGCCCACCAACCCCCCCCCCCCCCCCCCCACCCGGACGCCCTCTCAGACCCCCCCCCCCCCGCGATACTATTAAGGGGGCGGACTTGGGAGCCCAAGGTGGTGCGGGGGTTTGGAAAATGGGCTCGACCCCCCCCCACCCCCCCGGAACCCAATCCCCCCCCCCCACCCATGCATGAAGCGCCTACAGCAGGTCCGAAAGTCGGAGCATCAGGCACCCGCGCAGGAAAAGATACAGCGCGACCCGCAGCACGGCGTGCGCCATGACGGCCCGCGCGATCCGGAACCACCGCGGCAGCGCCCCCTCCCCGCGGGCCCGGAGGCGGTCGGTGGCCACGACCTCGACGGTGGCGGCCAGCCCCAGCGTCAGGAAGGTGGCCATCCACCACCTCTCGCGGCGGTCCCCCACCAACGCCTGCCCGACGTCGAAGTGGGCGGCCCCGTTGAGCGCGAACAGGAGGGGCACGGACAGCCAGGGCCGCGCGGGCCCCCCGAGGGGGTGGTACACCAGCTGCCGGATCAGCTGCCCCGCGGGCCGGCTCCACCGGCCCCAGAACTGCCGCAGGGAGGCGCTGCAGTAGACGGCGCCGAAGGGCAGGACGACCTCCACCCGCAGGTCCGGGTCGCCCGGCGCGAGGCGCCCCAGGGCGTCCATCAGGAGCTGCCACGCGTGCGCCGGGAGGTCGAGGGCCAGGACGAGGGCTGAGAGGAGCAGCGCGAGGGCCTCGGCCTCGAGCGGGGGGACGGCCTCCAGCGCCCGCGCCAGCCCCGGCCCGGGCAGCCGCAGCAGCTCGCGCAGCCCGAGGCCGCAGGCGAGCCCGCCCGCGAGGTGCAGCGAGCGCCGGGCGGCGAGGCCCGGCCTCCGGGCCTCCACAAACCGGAGCTGGCACGGGGCGAGGCCGTAGACCAGGGCCCGCCCGTAGCCGGTGACGCCAAAGCGCTGCTGCAGCGCCGCGCCGCCGACCACAAGGGCCGCGTTGCTGCACTCCCAGAGCGCCGTCGTCGCGAACACCGCCGCGCGCGGTCCCAGGCCCGCGCCGGGGCCCAGGGACTGCGGCAGCAGCGCGGCCGTCTTGAACACAGACAGGGCCGCCGCCGCGGCGACCCCCGCGGCCCACCGCAGCGCGGGCCGAGCGTCCCGCAGGGCGCGGGCGGCGGCCACCGTGGCGAGCTGCAGGGCGAGGTACGGCGGCACCGCGGCCGCCCCCGCCGGCCGCCCCAGGGCCAGGGCGCACACCAGCGCCCACGCGCCCCAGGGCAGCAGCAGCACCGCGACACGCAGGGCCCCGCGCGCCGCCCCCGCCGAGGGGGGCTCCCGGGCGTCGCCTGCACCGCCGGCGTCAGCGGCCTCCTCGAGCTCGTGGCAGCGACCGGCGGTGGTGGTCTGGTCAGTGTCGAGCGCTTCCATGGCGGCCGCCGGCGAGTGGGGGACTCGGACTTGCGAGTAAAGCAAGTGTAGACGGAGCCGCCGGAAGACTTCGCCTGTTTGACCATACCCCAACACCCGCCCCAACCGCATTTCCAACCGCCAGTAACCGCCTCCCCCCAACCGCTTTCGCATCCCCTGCGGCCCCTCTGGCAACCGCTCCGGGACTGCCCCCATGCCCTCCCCCTCAAGCAAAGCCCTGCCCACCACCCCTTTGCCACCTAAGAACAGTACCGGGCCGGTCATGATGTCCAGCACAACCGATACCATGTCCGCTGGCATCGCCACGAACCCCAGAAGAGCCCGGATCATGGCATGACCCACGCTATCGTAGGCCTTCGCACAGTCAACAGACACCCACGCTACCGAAACACCCCCAGCCCTACCCGGGGTGTGCGGGGGGGTGCGGGGGGGATATGAATCTGTAAATTCTGGCGCGACAAAATCTGTGCCATGTCTCAAAAACTGAGCGAACAAATTATGTACCGTTCCCAATAATCGCTCATGAGAAACAGTGGGCGCTTGCTGTTATTACCCGCACAAATCCTGAAAAACGCCGAACAAATTGCGGACGAAATTTGTGTACAGTGAAAAGCAGGAAGTCTAGCCTGGATAACCCCCCCCCCCCTTTTAAGATTGCGTCGGGTGGTTTCTTTACGGGGCCCTGGACAGTCACCCGCTGTTCCCTTCGCATGTTGCGTCGGGTCACTGCGTTCTGTCGGCCGCTGCGGCCGGTGCTCCTGCTGGTGTCGTTTCCGCGTTCGCGGAGCCCAGTAGTTGGTGTGCCGGGGCTGTGCTGGATGTGGCGGGATGTGCCGTTTGCGCGTCAGCGGCGCCCAATAGTTGGCGTATTGGGGGTTGTGCTGGTTGTTGCGGGGGGTCGTTTGACTGTTTTTGCTGCTCACGCGCCTCCGTCCACAGGCCGTCCGTAGCCTCCTCCTCCCGGCGGTATGCCAAGAGGAGCGCGCCGCCCACAAGATGGTCCCGCATGCACCGCCCTTCGAGACCTGCAGCAGCAGCTTCCGCAGCCGCCGGTCCGCCCAGAGGGCGGAGCTCTGGGCCTCGATCTGGTACATCCACTCGTCCGCGTCGCTCTGCAGCTCGCACACGCACTCGTACACGAGCTCGCCGCGCGCGCCCTTGCTGCTGAACGACAGCACGTCGACCGGCACGAGGCGGTGCCGGGGGGCGGCCTTCGTGGCGTCGAACGCGCGGTGGTTGCAGACGATGCCGCGGCCGAACGTGGCGGCGTACTCCCGCAGGGCCAGGGCCTGCTCGGGCCCCTGCCCGAGGCAGGCGTACGACATCATGTCCCCGAGATGGAGGGTGCCGCTGACGAACGTGCCGGCCCACAGCCCCATCGACACCGTCAGCCCCTCCAGCCCCGCCTCTCCGCAGTGCCGCGCGAACCCCTCGCGGATCATGAGCGCGGCCATGAGGCCGTGCTCCACGTGCGACGCGCCCTTGGGGAGGACGTTCCAGAGGATCAGGCAGTGGTCGTGCCCGACGGCCTGGAGCATGCCGCGCGTCGCGTGCGCGGCGTCCGCGGCGACGCGCGAGAACACGTCCGCGACGCGCTGGACGACCTCGTAGCTGACGGCCGCGAGGCCCGCGGCGCCCTCCTCCGTCTGGCTGACGCGCGCGCTGAGGAGCGTCCCGTGGTGCGGCCCCAGGCTGCGCTGCTCCGCCGCGCGCGTCACGGACAGCAGCTCCTTCGCGGCGGGGGGGTCGCCCGCGCGGCCGGGCTGCGTCGGCACGCGCGGCAGGGCGTCGCCCGTCACGGGGGACGCCGGGCCCTGGCCGTCGAGGGAGGCCGACCGCCCGAGGACGGACCGCGCCTCGTCGACGTCGGAGAGGTCGTCGTCGGCGGCGGCGGCGGCGGCGAAGAGGTGGGCCGGGAGGTACGGGCGGTACGCGCGGAGCTTCTCCGCCACCTGCACCATCAGGTCGACGACGCCGCCGTCGCCGCGGGGCTTGGGGACCGCGTCCAGCTCCCAGTTCACGACCCGCTGCGCGACGCCCGTCGCCTCGTGCATGCTGCGCTGGAGGGCGCGCGCGCGCCGCTGCAGCCGCCGGACCATGATGGCGGTGGAGCCGACGAAGACGACGGAGCAGGTCATGATCACCAGGAGGCTGATGACCGTCATCGCGGCCGCGGGGAGGCGGATCACCAGCGGCGTGAGCGCGCCGGGGCCGAGGGCCAGGTCGACGGTCGCGCGCGCGACGACGACGAGGCAGGACAGGGCGAACATGCGCAGGGGGCCCGCCAGGCGGTACTCCGTGTCGAGGATGAACGAGACGTGCGGGGCGAAGAAGGGGATGAGGAGGACGCCCGCGCTGGGCACGACCCCCCCGAAGGACCAGAAGGTGGCGCAGGTCATGAGCTGGAGGAACCACGTGGCCGCGAAGCGGGACACGGAGGTGCGCTTGGTGACCGCCATGTGGACGAGCGAGGCCAGCGCGCCGGCCATGAACGCGGTGGGGTACGGCAGGACCGTCTTCACGTGGGCCCACGGGAGGAACGGGAACATGAAGAGGCAGGTCCCGGCGCCCAGGAGGAGCTGGAGGTTGATGGTGAACAGCAGGCACTTGTGCTCGAGCTTGTCGTCGTGGTACGCCCGCTCTTGTTTGGTGGCGATGTGGCGGGCGAGCACCCCGTACCAGAGCTGCAGGGGGCTTCGGGGCGGCGCGGGCGGTGCAACGGAGGAGGTCGCGGAGGGCGCGCCGATGCTGGACGGGCGGCGAGGCATGGCCGCATCAGAGGATTCTGACACAAGGGGGGGGGGGGGGGGGAGAAGGCAATGCGTTGTTGTCGTGCCGGGCACCGCGAGGGCGGCGCTTTGTCTGCG
>CAXIWF010001716.1:0-16357 GCA_964036045.1 Eutreptiella sp. 'Long Island Sound 2002' | reverse complement strand
CATCAGAATGGAGCTACCTCAGAACGGGCTAATTCGCCCCCAAGAGTGGAGCAAACACCCGGCGCAGTGGGTATTTATGCTCCTGTAGATGGAGATACTTCGGCGCAAGATTCGCGAACTAACCCTGCTTCATCCTTCCATACTTGTGCCCTTGATGGCGGTAGTTATGCCCTCCCAAGGGATTCCCAAGATGGCGCTACTGTGACTGGAGACAGCGTGCCGACCACATCCGCAGCAGCAGCTGACTCTCTTGGAGGTATCAAAGATGGCACTCCTTCTGGTGGCAGTACTGCTAATCGCGATATTGCAGGGAAAAGTGCTCATGGTGAAGAAAATGGAGCTGAAGCAGCAGCAGGTACGTGCCAACTTAATTCCACTGGGGATGGCATGCAAAACCTAGACGCTACGGCTTCAGCTGACGTTGAAGGATTAGAGGAATGGGTATAAACTGTAGTCGATACTCATCGGGACACCGCAGTCAGTATGGGGAATATATCTGAGCAGAGCTAGTTTATATACTATCTGAGAGCGTCTCTAAAACTACTTACTACCTTTGGTTGTTTTTAAGACTATTAGAGCACATCATAGGCCTCCTGTTGCATATGCTTCGAATGATGAAGACTATCTTTATTTTAAAATCAATACTATCGGAAGCCGCTACCGAGATATTCCAGGCAGCTCATCATTGCTCTTTTTACAATTGTATACTATAATTGTGCAATACTCGTAGCGATGATAATACTTGCTTTGCTTAAAGCGTGCCACGCCACAGCCACAGTGGACCTTTGAGACCACGTTAAATGTACGAAGCTCACCGAACTCTGGAACTTATCATTTAGGCAAGAGATACAACATAGTACAACTGCAAGTGTGAAAGGTATAGTCGGAATTCACAATCGAATGTTTATGTCTCATTATTAAGTTTTTCAAGCTCGCTATTTATCATATCATACTGCTCTGAAGAAAGAGGGATAACAGATAGTCTATTTCCTTTCGCCGTCAACGGACAAGCACCCAATGGCATGCTTTTGAGAGCGCTGAGCAGCAAAGGAACTTCATATTTCAATTCAAAGTCAAAATCAACACTTATCCAAGGGTTTTTGTCCTCTGTAGCACGTTTATCATAGTAATCTGAAGATCGGTCTAGAGCAGTTGGATCGGGATAAGGTTTGCCAGAAACTTTCATTCTCCCATATATTCCTGGTGCCGGGCACTTTGAGTGATAGAAGAAAGCGATATCATCTTCTCTCATATCTTTCAAGTAGTTGCGGGCCTGGTAATTGCGAACACCATCCCATCGTCCAGTCTGTTCGCGCTCCAGGTGTTGAATTCCATACTCAGCAGGCTCGGACTTTAGAACCCAGTGCCTAGGGGCCATTTGAGTTACAACCTTGGATTTGGATAGCGCTCCTCCAAGTGTCATAGAAATGGTCAATACCAGGAGCTTTAGCATATGTCAATCTCTCAAACCATAAACTTTTCCCCGTCATTTATCATAGTCAAACATTCCCTGCTGACAACTCTGAGAGCAGGGATAAATTTACCATGATGATGATGATGATTTCGAGATTTCCCAGAGTGGGTTTCCTGCTGTGCTGGGCTTGCTACAGTACATACAGTACAGTCCTGTAGCTCAGCAGAACTGTGGTGCTGCTGCTCGGGGTTAACGGAGAAGACTGGACGTAACGGTCCTCATAATCATACTTGTATTCAGTATTACAGTAAATCTAACAAGTTGGGCAAATACTTACAGATTTAAAGTAGAAGCATACTTTAAACAAACTATTGGCAAGTACTTAAAAGAATCTTACACATTCAAGTGCATTTTAAATGAAAGTCAGGGCAGGCTTTACAATCGGAAGACAAAGAAAGGAGGTACTGTAAGTATGCTACACATAAATGCTACCATATTATTGTTTGACTTGAGCTATTTCTTTTTTAAAAATCCACCATGTCCAAGCTTAAGTTTGGCCCGATAGATAAGAGAGCCTTTGTACATATGCTAAACCACAAGCGTCTGAGTGAGTATTGCAAAACATACCATTTGTTCTACATGTTTGGACTGTATGACCAGCAGACTTGTGAGCGAATCGAAACATACTGGGATCTTCCCTACCACTATTTCAAAGCACCTGAGACTGATCTGTGGAGTGTGTACTTTTCGAAAACAAGCAACTCACAGTGGTTGGAACGCACCGCTCTGTATGACAATCTTGGGGCGATGAATGCTTGCTTCGTGACACGTTTCAAGTTCTCAAGTTACGCAAATACGGACTTGGCCTCTTCGTCAGACGAGAAAATGAAAAGATCGCCATAGGGGACTTGCATGTTGAGCTGACAATCTATCTTGAGTTCCTTACTTTAATCTCATGGCCACCGACATGCACTTATCTCCGCCAGAGAGCAGCTTATCGATGCTGACACGCCTCCTGCGAGCAGGCCCAGCCTCAAACAGATTAGCCCCACCGTCAGCACAGGGGTCGCAAATATTCATTATTCACCCACTTAATAGAGCATCATTATTATTGTTTGGTCCGCAAGGCCCCAGGTTGAAGCCACGCGTTGAATGAGCTTTAATATGGTTAGGCATGTCTGACTCTGCTTTGAGCTGAGCAGGGGACGCATCACTGGGCCCGGGAGGATTTGCTGCTTGCTGAGCTGATATCTTGGACGCGTCCCTTTAGCATGGGCCAGGGCCAGTCTTAGTTAGGTGCGGGCTGGTGATCGTGCAAGTGCATTAGATCTCGCACCTCCGCATTGCCACATCTTACATGGTACTCCTGTGGGAGGGCGAAACCTTTTGAGCCCTGTCGCTTACCAGTACTTGCCGCCTACACCACTATTACAGAATGGTACCTAGAGCACGGGTAGAAATTCCATCCCACCACCATGCATAAAGGTGAAGTAAGGAGAAGGTAGCTAAAGATATGACAGCATAAAAAATCAAGTAAATGCCGAGGCAGCGCAGAACTAAAAGTCCAAGTGGTGAGCACCAAGCAATTACCTTATACTACTGTGGACGTTGCTTCAGAAAGATTTTCTTTACTAGTAGTAATGCGACAAGCGCTAGGACGGCAACTACTCCCATGCCAGTGGCAGCAGTCAACACCATCCTATTCCCAAATCTAGGAACTGTGGATGGTGTGATAGAGTCTGGTGCATTGACTTCCACTGGCACTAAACCTTCATCTGCTACTGGAGGAACTGCGGATGGCGTGACAGAGTCTAGTGCATTGACTTCCACTGGCACTAAACCTTTATCTGCTTCTGGAGGAACTGCGGATGGTGTGATAGAGTCTGGTGCATTGACTTCCACTGGCACTAAACCTTTATCTGCTACTGGAGGAACTGCGGATGGCGTGACAGAGTCTAGTGCATTGACTTCCACTGGCACTAAACCTTTATCTGCTACTGGAGGAACTGCGGATGGTGTGACAGAGTCTAGTGCATTGACTTCCACTGGCACTAAACCTTTATCTGCTACTGGAGGAACTGCGGATGGCGTGACAGAGTCTAGTGCATTGACTTCCACTGGCACTAAACCTTTATCTGCTACTGGAGGAACTGCGGATGGCGTGACAGAGTCTAGTGCATTGACTTCCACTGGCACTAAACCTTTATCTGCTACTGGAGGAACTGCGGATGGCGTGACAGAGTCTAGTGCATTGACTTCCACTGGCACTAAACCTTTATCTGCTACTGGAGGAACTGCGGATGGCGTGACAGAGTCTGGTGCATTGACTTCCACTGGCACTAAACCTTTATCTGCTACTGGAGGAACTGCGGATGGCGTGACAGAGTCTGGTGCATCATCTTCCATTGCATAAGTACCCTCGTTAGTGCAAGTGCCATCTTTGGGACATTTCTTCAGCTCTGTGATAACTGCCTGAACTCTCTGTTGCTTCGCTAGCCCCTGAACTGAGACTCCATCCTAAGAATTAGCAGACAGTTCATTAATGCAGTGGGTGGCCAACTCGGCGTAAACATACCATAGCCTTCTAAAATTTCATAGAACAAAATCTCCCAATAATATATATATAAGAGATAATTATTATTTATATATTTATAATATATATATATATTATAAATATATAAATAATAATTATCTCTTAAAGATATGCTCTGAATATACCTTATTATGGATGCTGCATTCTGCACCTCCAGCAAGCAGGACCTTGATAATATCTGCGTGGCCCAATCTAGTGGCAAGGAACAGTGCCGTTGCACCCGACTGTTGCATAGAGTGAATGATTATATAAAGCGGTAAGCAAGGAAGTTAGTGGGGCACTGTTTAAACCATATAATTCGTATATACGCATACCAATCAAAATGCTCATAAACTTTAGATAAATATGAGTGAAAGGGATCCCCACTCGTGGGTAAATTATAAACCATATGACCCGCATATATGCATACCAATCAAAATACTCATATTTATCTATGAGCATTTTGATTGGTATGCATATATGCGGGTCATATGGTTTAAACAGTGCCCCATTAACTTCCTTGCTCACTTGTGGGTAAATTATACTCATACTCATACTCATAATTTACCCACGAGTGGGGACTTTCATCATAGTCAAGCCTCACAAAGTGAATTTTAAAAGCAAGTGCAAGTAATACGAATAATGTGAGCATGGTGAGAATTGTGAATATTAGTTGTCACACTCAAAAATTGCTCACATATTGAGTAACTACAACTTTTCAGGTACGGAATACTCACAATATGGTGAATACATTTTCAAATAGCACAGCTTATTTTTGGTCCAAAATTAATCCTCTCTCGCCCACTTCTCCTTTTCCTCCTCCCCATTACTTCGAAACATGACAAAAGCCCTCTTACTTTGTCCTGTATATCAGGATTTGCCCCTCGATCAAGCAAAGTGAGCACAACGGATCTGAACCCCTGGGTCACCGCCTCATGTAGAGCAGTGCTTCCAGTCTTATACCACAGGTGAAAAAAGCATCACATCCAAATACAGTAACTTTAACTATCATTACCTTAGAACAGAACAAAACCAGCTTAACAAACTTCAACATCAGTGCATCAGTGCTATGTAAATTCATTTTGCTTACCTCAATATCTCTCAAATTGAGGTTTTGTAGCTGCTTCGATATGCTAGCAACCTTCGATATGTTCCCAGTAGCTGCAGCCATTCGTAACTTGGCCGCCAGTGAGGCAATACTGGGCCACTGAATAGTATAATAAAGTGGCAAACAGGTAATAAGCAAGTGAACTAAGCTTTCAAGGAATAGATTTAATGAAATATTATCCAAAATACCAAAGGTATTAAATATTAAATCAAAAATTTATGTAAATACTTAAAAGTATTATATATATAAATATATATATCTTAAATAATACTTCGGATCATATTTTAACTTTTGTATCATAGTAACCTCTTCCAAATACTTCTTTATCGTGCCATTCTTTGCCACATCGTGAGCAGTAGAGCCATAAAAGAAGAGTTCACCCTGAAAAATGTTTGCGTGAAAATATAATATAACCCAGTTGTTTGTATATAAAAGGTGGATCATTATCAAAGTAAGACATGCGACATGCGATTGGAACAGCATAATCTCCGAAGATAGCTAATAAGATAACCATCTTCAGAGATTATGCTGTTCTAATCTCATGACTCACATGCAAATATCTCGCGGCCTGTGAGGTTATGTGCTGCGATAGAACAGCAAAACTTATCAAATACAGATATTAAATGACCTAACAACACTGCTCTGCTCTGACTTACCTTATTCCTTGTGGTGAAGTCGGCTCCAGCCTCAAGCAGAGAGACTAAAACTTTGAAGTTCCCATTTTGCGCCGCGACATGGAGCGGTGTCCAGCCATTCTGATTTGCACAAATCAAATAAAGACACACAGCCAGTCCAGTGTTACCAACAACAACAAGTAATCAATCCCCTGCCCTGCTTCCCCTACTACTTTGGTGTGCAACAAAAACATGATTTTACTACTTATAAAGCAGCCAAAGTGTTAGCATCTACAACAATTGACCCAATCGGCAGCAGTAGACACCAAGGGCACCTCTTCTTGCAGGTTTGTATCCGCGCCCGCAGACAGCAGCGCCGACACCACTGTATCGTGCCCGTTCTGTGCGGCAATATAGAGTGGTGTAGAGCCGTCCTGATACATGCACATCACGCACATATACGTACAAACAGTACAGTCAGTGTTGTCAACACCGTCCTCACGGTTAAGATGTCGAATGGCTTCTATAGCGCCACCCTCTTCCTGCTACTGCTACTTTGGTACTCATCACTCCCAACACACAGCATTACTATGATAATCAGTAGTATTAAAAACATCCACGCATTATCACAATCAGTCGCAATGGCTTATGGTACCTCACTCTGCAAGTTTGTGTCCGCGCCTGCAGCTAGCAGCGCCGACACCACTGTCTTGTGGCCCTCCTGTGCTGCGATAAAGAGTGGGGTTGCACCATCCTGATACATGCACACCACGAACATACATACAAACAGTACAGAACAGTCAGTGTAAACAACAGCTTGCTCGCGGTTAAGATCGAATTATAAGCACCCCTTCCTGCAGCTACCTTTGCTGTTCATTTCTCCCATAAAATTCAAAACATTATCGCAATCAGCAGCAGCAACCAATTAAGGTACCTTGTTCTGCAGGTTCGTATCCGCGCCCGCAGCCAGCAGCGCCGACATAACTGCCTCCCGCCTGTAGAACGCTGCAATATGGAGCGGTGTCCTACCACCCTAATAAATGAATACCACGTATATAAGTACAGTCAGTGTTACCAACACATTACTCGCGGCCAAGAAGTCGGATCATATTTATACCCCAGTTCTTCTCCTCCTACTATATTGCTGCTCATACATAGCATTACTAAAAATAGTACAGCTGCTGCAGCTGCGGTAACTTCGTCAACAGCAACACCCAAAGCTTTATCATAATCAGCAGCATCGACTTAGGGCACCTTAGTTTGCAGATTCTTGTCCGCACCAGCAGCCAGCAGCGCCGACACAACTGCAACATCTCCCATCCACGCTGCGTAAATGAGAGGTGTTGCGCCGTACTGACATGCGCACCATACATATACATAATGCAAGCAGTACAGTTAGTATCACCAATGCCTTACATACGGTTTAGAGGTAGAAATATATACATAACCCCCGCCTTTCCCCTTCCCCAGCTTCGTTATAGGGGTATCCCCCTGTAAATTTCGCTGCTCATTACTCCCATACCATCCAAAGCATCATCGCAATCAGCGGCAGCAATTAGGGTACCTCATCCTGCAGGTTTGCGTCCGCTCCCGCAGCCAGCAGCGCCGACAAGATTGCCTTGCGCCTATGGAACGCTGCGACTTGGACATGGAGCGGCGTCTCACCATTCTAATACATGCACACCACATATATATAATAGTACGGTCAGTGGTGCCAATACCTTACTCGTGGTTAGAAGGTCGGATTATATATACACCTCCGCCCATAGGCTCATCACTCCCCAACACTCAGCATTACTACTGGACTACTAATACAATGGCCGCAGTTACAGTATCAACAGCATCCAAAGCATTGTCCCAATCAATAGCTGCAGTAATAGGTAGGTGCAGTCTTAATAATGGGGTTTAATAGGGTAGTACCATTGGAGAGCAGAAACGTATAATTTAAAAAAAATTAAAGTTCAGGCCTTCCTGCTAAAGGTGAGCTTGGTGCGGGGAAGCCACAAATATGCTATTTAACCGAACCAACCTAAACCGGATCAAAACAGCATTAACTAAAGGTACCTTATTTTGTAGATTCTTGTCTGTGCCCGCAGCCAGCAGTGCCGACACCACTGCTTCATGCCCCTTACCGACTGCGATATGGAGTGGTGTTTCACCATTCTGTTGTATGGACACAATGCATATAACGTTAACATTCAAACATTAAAGTGAAAGTTGCCATTGTGAGGTCGGATTATATATATATAACATCCCCTCTCTTGCTGCTACTCTGGTGCTCATAACTCCCCACCACACAGTATTGTCATATGCACAAAAGCAGCAGTACCAACAGCACCCAAGCATCGTCACAATCAGCAGAAATTTAGTAGCAATCAAGGTAACCTTATTCTGCAGGTTCGTGTCCGCACCCACAGCGAGAAGCGCCGACACTACTGCATCGTGCCCCTTCTGTGCGGCAATATAGAGCGGTGTTGTGCCATCCTGATATGTGCATTAAATGCATGCATATAAAAATAAAAAGTTTAGTCTGTGTTACCAACACCTTACTCGAGGTCGGATTATATATATACCTCCGACCTTCTCTTCCTGCTACTGCTACTTTGATGCTCATCACTCCCAACACACAATGTTGCTACTCATATTACAATCAAAGCAGTAGTATTAAAAAGAACCATCCACGAATTATCACAATCAGTAGCAATGGCTTATGGTACCTCATTCTGCAGGTTTGTGTCTGCGCGTGCAGCTAGCAGCGCCGAAACGACTGTATTGTGCCCATTCTGCGCTGCGATATAGAGCGGTGTCCAGCCATCCTGATACATGCACACAACGCATATACATACAAACAGTACAGTAAGTGCTTGCAACACTTCACTTGCTCATAAGAGGTCATAATATATGACCCAACCCTACCTCTACTTTGGTGCACATCATTTTCAATACACTGCATCATTATTCATACAACAGTCCAAGCAACAGTATTATCAGCATCCTAAGTATTGTCACAATTATCATCATCCGCTGGAGCAGCAGAAATAACTAATAAGGGAACCTTATTCTGCAGGTTCGTGTCCGCACCCGCAGCCAGCAGCACCGACACCACTGCCTCGTGCTTATTCTCCGCTGCGACAAAGAGCGGCGTCCTGCCACCCTGATGTATACATATCACGCATAAACATATAAACAGTTCAGTCAGTGTTACCAACACCTTACTTGCGGTTAAAAGGTCGGATTATATATACCCCTGCCCTCCTCTTCCTGCTACTTTGGTGCTCACCACTCCCAACACACAAACATTGATACTTATACAGCATCAGCAATAAAAATCATCTACGAAGGGCACCTTAGTCTGAAGATTGGCGTCTGCGCCCCCAGCCAGCAGTGACGAGACCAGCGCGTCGTGCCCATTATAGGCAGCCCCATACAAGGGCGTAAAGCCAGTCTAATATTTACATACAATATACCCGGATACATGCAATCAAGGCAGCCGGTAATCCCGATAATCGCATCGACATAAGAGCAGATATTGCATTAGAATATGTACACACCACATATTGGCTACTACAATGATGCTTATCACTTCAAGCATTTAGTTTGGCTAATGCTGAATCGGAATTACCACAAACAATACACACTTCTTTTTGTAGATTCAAGTCCGCGCCCGCAGCCAGAAGCATTGACACTACTTCCTCATTTCCATTCAGAGCAGCACCATAGAGTGGCATGCGACCATCCTAATACATTTAGAGAGTTGATATTATTAATATTAAACCACACCAGCTATATCAATTTTTCCACCACCAATCTCACTTTACGAAATCCGCTACATGTAACTCTGTTACTGCGATGCTCGTCCTTCACTCTAGCACCCAGCACCTCATGACCCAACTGCAGCACTATCTGGAAAAAATAACAACAAGGTACCTTATCTGATAGGTTGACGTCTGCCCCCGCAGCCAGCAGTTGCTCTACCACAGCATAATGCCCTCCTTTTGCTCCCAAATATAGTGATGTCCGACCATCCTTGGTGCAATTAACATATTGTTATTTAACACATTGTTAATAACGCAATTAATAACACAACACAATACAATATAAATAAATAAATCAAATTGTGTGACGTAATCAAGTGCTGCATCGGATTCCCGCATATAATAGGGGAAACCCCCGAATATGTATTTTTTCTCAACATACTGTACTGGTACCTCATCTTGGTGGTCAATTATGATCCCCGCTGCAATCAGGCGATGAACCTCGTGTGCGTCGCCATTGTTCGTGGCTTCTCGAAGCTGTCATTCATTTATAACAATGCAAACGAATATTTGGGCAAAATAACAACAAAGTCAAAAACAAACCACCAATAATAAGCAGCAGAAGCGTGAAGTAATTAATTTACTTCTCTAAAGGGAAAGTAAGACTTTACCTTGTCATCCTTGCTCATTTAAAAGAACTTCGACGAAGCGGTGGTCGGGGCATAGAATAGGCACCCAGGCGTGAGCTCTTATTTCCTGGACTCCAGAATTTACTATGATACCACAGTAAATTTACCTCTATGCCAGTATCGGGTGGTGGAGGTCTCTGCTGCTTCGGCAAGTAACCAAATCAATCAATCAATCAATACTGGCATTGATTGATTCCTGGGATTGATTCCTGCTGGGATTGATTAAGTTGCTTGCCGAAGCAGCAGAGACCTCCACCACCCGAACTAGTCGGAGAAGGTTCTGCCATTAACCCTCACAACAAAATAAAAACTAAACTCACGGCCATTGACATCCCAGGCAAATGCTTCAGCACGGGCAGCATCACGAACAGTACGGTTAACTAGACCACTAGGACGATTTTCAATTTGCTCTAGCTCGTCAGCCTTTCGTTTAGCAGCTGTACGTCTTCTAGGATGGGCTCTTCTGGGTGCTGGTATCTCAGCTAGCGGTGTGTTGGAGCAGCT
Organism: Eutreptiella sp. 'Long Island Sound 2002'; assembly: GCA_964036045.1. Lineage (NCBI taxonomy): Eukaryota > Euglenozoa > Euglenophyceae > Eutreptiales > Eutreptiaceae > Eutreptiella > Eutreptiella sp. 'Long Island Sound 2002'. The sequence goes on along the minus strand of CAXIWF010001716.1, from coordinate 5,701 downwards.
TCACCCGGGGCTATGACTGCGGAGAGATCCCCCAGCACTAAGCGCACGCGCTTGAGTGCCAGCTGTCTGGTAGGCGCTGTGCGCTTACCAGCTGAAGCTGTGAGGCGTATGACATATGTCTTACCCCATGGTGGATTATGCACTGGTCGGCTCGGTCCTCCGTCGACTGTGCAGGTCGGTCACCCTCTGCGTTGTGGACTCGTCGACGCCGGAGCTTAGGTTGGCCCTCTGGTTCTTCGTCATGGGGCTGTCTGGTCCGCCTTCGTTGTGCCTCAGCGGGTTGCCTCTTACTCCGTTGCAGCCTGTCCGCCTCTTCAGCTCTCTCGAGTAGCTTCGTGACGATCCTGTCCCTCATCTCCACTCGCCCGGGCTCTCTACAGCAAAGGTACGTAAAACTTAGAGGTCCCCCCAGGTCTGCAGTCTCCGATCATCCAGTCGGAGTGCTTGGTCTAATATACCTCTATGCCAGTAAGATAAGGTTGAGTCGTAAAATTTACCCCACTAAATCCAGCCTTTGTTTCTCTTCAAGAGAAACAAGTTGAAGTTCAAGGAAGTTCCCAGCAGCAGCAGCAGCAGGCTAAAGTTTTAGGCCCTTAATAATTTATCACTTAATCAATAACTAGGTCCCCCCATACCAGATATTCAAGTTGCCAACTTGGCCCAACTTGGGCAACTTTGCCCAAGTTGGGCCCTCAGAAAAATCTATAATATGTCCAATTCTGCCCAACTCGCATGTTGCCCACCCCATCAACAACTCGCACAGACTTGTATATCTTGACTTTATTATTCGCCGTGAACAGGTGGCTAACACTGGCGAATATTTCATGTTGCATTACTTCTGTGTAGCACTAAATAAGATTTTCTTTTTCAACCCAACCCTCCCCCAACCCTACGGCCACCTGTTTACTACGGCAACCGGATCTGTGAACGGTCGACCCAAAAAATATATCAATCTCGTCACGAATTACAGTAAAGACGGTCATTAAGTCATAACATAATTGTATCAAATCAAGCATGAAAGCTTCAAAACCAATATCCCCCCGGAGGGGAATTATTAGGGCCCAAAACGACCTTTCATTCATGAATGCGTGTGTGAATTCTTTTTCTGACAAAGTAAGGCATTCATGTGATGCTGATAAAAGGGGCAAAACTGGATATACTTTTAAAATATGCAGTAAATTAATGTATGTATGTGCTGGAGAGACGATGAGCCAACATCTCAAATTACTATAATAAGAATGTACCAGTGGTGCTTTGCAAAAATTGCTGGGTGGTACGAGCTTAGCAAAGCTGGCAATAGGGCAAAAGCAAGCTAAGTTATGTTGCTCCAATCCAAGCGTCAATGGGAAAGGAGTCTAGCACAATGCCGTCCCTGTGCAACGGGTTGCCACAGCCCCCACCAGGGAGAGATTGCTTGTCAAGAGCCTCGTGCACCTCGAGGAAGTACACCCACGACACAGTGCCTTCGCCTTCACCGCCAACACAATCACTACCTCGATTAGAATTGTCAGGCCCACTGTTGATGCCTTGTACGGTGACACTAGCCATTGCCACACTGGGGAATGAGCCTTGGTCGTAGCTGCCATGCAGCACAGTCGAGTGACAGGGAGTGATCGCAGCGGCTTGGGCTTCACTAAACGATGGTACAGTACCATTAGAGTAGCTGGCAGAGAGCTCGCTGAACTTTTTGTCTGCTTTGAAAGTGAGAGCGTCCAGCCAATCAGCTGCAGTGCCCAGGCTGTAGTCCAAGACGTATCGCGTGGGCTCCGGCTCTGAGGAGCACACCATGGGGCTGCTGCGCGTGTTATGGTCGTGGCTGTTATAGCAGTACCCGTAGTCTGATACGAGCATCATGGACCCAGCAGCAGTTCCAACGCCCAGGTTCTTGCCCACGCCGACCTGCTTCCAATTAACATGCTGAATGACAGCATCTTCAGGAGTAGTGGCCATCATGTCTAGGTGTACTTTACTCTCAGCTGCGAAGATATGACCCGACCCGGTGCTGCAGAAAAGCATGTACTGCTGGACCTGAGCATCATTGTGGCCGTCAGCAGTAGCGGACTTATCCACGTCCGCAGGCATCACCCGAACCCTGCCGCTGACAAGAACGCCATACTCCTTAGATTCCGGCGTATCAGAGATCGCCAGTGGTGGGGCATTGAGTCGTAGGCTGTGGTATCGTTTGTGCAGCCAGGCTGACGGGATTTCTTCCTCTTCGTCATTTCTCAAAAATCTTGCAGTACAATCTTCGCCGTCGACACAGGCGATTATGTAGCGGTCAGCGACAACAGAATGCGCAACCGCATCGTGCCAGAGTACCAGTGCACAGAACTGGAGAACGTTCGCCTCCCCACTGCTGTCCTCGCACTCGATCAGCATCGCATCTAATAGTCTAGGGGCAGCATCAGAAGTAGCACTATGCATATTCTCCGTGGAGGTAGAAGTCGACAAAAGTTGCAGTGAGCCACAGGTGGTGATCTCTAACAAGTCGACTGCGCCAAGGTCATTCGGCGCCCAGTTATCTGCATATTGGAACTCCGCGCTTGCTCCACGTTGCTCGCTGCTGGTGTCATGATATAGGCAGAACGACCCCACCTCATCCGCAACGAGAACAAACACCTCCTCCCATGCCAGTGCATCCTGATCAGCAGCCTCAGCGCCAGCTCCTGCAGTATATTGCGGCATATTTCTGCCTGAAGACGTAGTAGCACGGAGCTGTATGCTAGAAATGGCAGTAACTTTCGAGAAGAGCGAAAAGGGTTGTGTGTTTGGCTTTGAACTTTCCATGCTGCTTGGGGGCAATGGCAACGGATAACTGTCGAAATATTCTACCTCCAGTGATACAATACCGGTGTCATCAGCTTCTACAAGGGCCTTAATAAGTTTGTAGTGTACTGGGTCATCGCCATCGCCATCATTACCTACACTCTCATCAGCAGGAGTATCATTTTCGCCATCCTCTACCGTGTACACGCAGAGAAAGTCCTGCATAAACAGCTGGGGCTCTACCCTTTTGCCATTATTGGCAGCACGAGCTGATACATCTCCTTCCGTGCTGTCGTCTCCATCATCTGCCATCGTGCTGTCGTCTCCATCTTCTACCATCAAACCAGGCAGGCGAACAGGAGGCCCCAGGGGGACGAGCATGGGTCTGGAGTAGGCGTCTGACTCGGACAGCTTCTCGTTCATGGTAGTAGCATCTGGGGCACCGGCATAGACTTGGAACATGGCCACGTCCGTATTGATGGCAAAGTGGAAGCCTGGTGGGTGCCGTTCTCCAGACTTGTATATGGCGATATACTCCAGGTAATCGCGCTGCGCATCGGGCTATGCCAACAAATGGTGATGTTGAATAGTGCATACATCGGAGTCATAGCGCCGCAGTGTTGAGGTGTTGGGACGGCCCAGGATAGTCCGTCAGAGTGGTCATGCAGTTATGTATATTAATGCGTAATTTCACTTGATAGATCTTTCATGTCTAGAAAATTGTTATGCCTAGTGCGCTTTATAGCCCAGCAAAGCCTTTTATAGCACCATGACTTAGAGTAATTACAAGGACAGTTGTCAGTTTCAGCTTACCTCCCAAAGCTGATAAGGATAGCTGGAATTTGAAAATTTCCCGTAATTTTCTTCTTTGACATTATTCCAGTCTAGCTTTCCTTCAGGATCATTGAGCACTTGAAAGCGATAGTAATCATTCTGCAAACAGCGGAAAGTAGTAAGATAAAAATAAAGAATGGTGTTGGTCCGGAAATCCTTGCCCTGATAATATCATTCCAGCAGCTTTAACTTAGTAAAACTTGATCATTGTGAATGAAGTCACAAACGAATATGCATTCCAGCAGGCATCCCGGCGTTGGTTTATTGGTACAAAGCTTACTGTGAAAAAATTACCTCGATGCTATTGGAGTAAAACGCCTCAGCCGGCTCTGGTTCTATCCAGACAGACAACCACGGGTTCCACCTCCCGACCAAGCAGCTGATCGGCTTCCCATCACCATCCAATAGAAACTGGACACCTTGAGGAGGATTGTCCGTCAGCACTTGGTGGAGCTGGTCGACAAGAGATAACCAGTCTGAAAACTCATCTGACGCCTCATCGCATTTATCCGGTGCGCTCTTAAAACAGAACGCTATTTGAATTGATTTATCACCCCGCTGCGCCTGAAATTCTAGCGAGTGGAGATATGAGACTAAATCGTCGGTGGTATTGTATGAAACAGATTCCTGTGGAGAATCGTGGTTTAGGATGAAGCACGATCCGGCTTCGCTACACCCTGGGAAATAGTGAGGGTCAACTTTGAAATGAATGGCACCTTTTCTCAGCAGCTGTGGCCATTCACGCAGATCATTATTCGAATGGATCTGGTACCAAATTTCAGGATAGTCGGATAGGCTTGATAATTCGTTGTCAAGCGCCACAGAGTTCTTTTTATTAATACCACTATTCTTGCAGTAGACAATAGTAAAGAAGAATCCACAAAAGATCAAAGGACTGAAAAGGTTATTAATAAGGGCATTCATCATCATTGTCGCAATTATGTATGACAAGTTCGCTCCTTCTACAGCTCCTTTCACAATATTCTTTTTTGATATTGATAGGTTAGTTGCCGTTACTTTTTTGTTTTATTCCAGTAAACCAGGTAACGTACTATACCTATGAGTGGTAGCGGTATCCTGCTGGGTATCGGATTCCAGGGATTAACTTACGTTTATTTTCCCTGCTTTGTTTGTCGTTGCTTCAATCCATTCTGGAATTGAACTGTCATAAATTTTAGCGACAAAATAAGCCCAACAGCTGGAATCTTGCAGTTGTTGAGCGCATTTGGCGCTAAAATTTATGACAGTCCAATTCCAGAATTCCAGAATGGATTCGGGAAGCAGACTCCAGCAGGAACTGTGCCTGGAATGTTACTGTACAGTTCAGTCCAATGTAGATCTGGCCGTAGATTTCGGAATCCATAACAGTAGGGCGTTATCTGAATGATTGAAGTAAATTTACCAAAAAAAAAAGTTTTAGCAGATACACAATCTGCAACTTCGGTGGCATACTCATTCTGTAGATTTCGACGGCAAACTATACCATACCACTCAAACATTTATGAATTATGTGATTGATAATATCCACATAGCGCTGAGCGGCGCCAAACTCCCCCCGGGCCCAACATTTTTGAATTATGTGATTGATAATATCCACATAGCGTTGAACGGCGCCAAACTCCCCCCGGGCCAAACGTTTATGAATTATCTGATTGATAATATCTACATAGCGCTGAACGGCGCCAAGCTCCCTCCGAGTCGGGCCGGGCCACTAACCGGGCCACTAACCGGGCCACTAAATTGGTAGAACCGAGTAAAATATCTGTGTGGTGATTCTACGCGCAACAAGAACCGTAACCGTTGTCTCTAAATCGGACGGGAAAAAACATTTCACCCTAAAGCAATCCGAAATAATGCCCATTTGGAATTATAAATATTATCCGTTCTAACCACAACACTGTTACTGGTTTTGCTGGGGCAACTTAGCGGCAATGTCAAGCATTAGTCGCTCTAGTCTGTCCAGTTTACTCCCATCGTCCGTTCCAGTGTCTTGAGCTTCTCTTCGAATTTACTGTCCATTGCCACCAACTGTTCCTGCATTAAATCCTGTGCTTCCTGCATATCCGCTGCAGCTTTCTCCGGCTGGAACACTTCATCATAG